>JASVER010000002.1:2759295-3005435 GCA_030449065.1 Oceanodroma leucorhoa
AGAAGGAATGCTAAAATAACATTTGATGTGCCTGTGATTGTTTTCAAGTATTATAAAGCAGGCATGCAAATTACAATTCAAAACAGAAAAATGCCTTCTTAGACAAAGGAACTGGAGTGTTCACCATGAGTTTCCCCACTTAACAATTAATTTGTTTCACTTTTTAAATAAAGCTATGTTTTGGTTTTCACTGCAAGCTAACTGTGGCCCAGATAACACAGGACCATGCAAGGGTGCACAAAGTGGAGAGTTTCTGTCCCTTCTTGAATATTTCTTCCCAAGATTGCTGTTTCCTAAACATTGTAGTGACACAGCTACAAAGATTTGACACTCTCAGCTCAGCTGTTAATTTTACAGTGATTGACATTTTGTCCAGTAGTGTCACAGGATCTTGTTGGCTAAAGTGGTTGCTAGAGTACAGTTCAGGGGTCAGGATTCACTAGAATTTGGTTGCTGAAAGAGAATCACAATGTCATTTAGTTGTTCTGTGCATTTCAAAAGGTTATGTGTATACTCCTAGTGAAATATAGATTTAAGCACTGAGAAAGAAATGCCATGTTAGGTAAAGTTTTAATTGTTGATGTAATTGTTTGGAACATTTGGGGAAATAAATAATTTAATAATGAAAAAGTAATTTGACATCTTGAAGTAGATCTTGTTTATTCCATTTCCTTTGAGGTGGAGTAAAATTTTTTGTAACGTCCCCATTGTCCACAATTTCTTTACTTTAACAGTTTAATTCTGCTTAGAGAATGATTTTTCTCTGTTTTAAATAATTGTTTCACTGCTATATTTTTCAAAATATAATTTACAATAAGAATGTTGGTTTCTTATAACTTTTGGTTGGACTGCCTTATGAAGGTGGAGGATAAGTTAGCATTGCAGCAGAAAAGCATTCTTTCACAGTAAAACTTCCTTAGAAGGCATTATGAAACAGGCAAAGCAAAGGCAGCTTATTTCACAGATAAAGAAGGTTAAATTAGGAAATCAGTAGAGACAGTGTACTCCAAGGGAAAGGAAAATGGACAGAGAAAGCCTATGCTCACCATGGGCTTTAGGCAAAGTTCCACTAAGCTTTCTTATTTTATTCCTCCTTTGGCTTTCTAACTTTCCTGTATAACTACCTGATGGAGGGCCTGATTTCTACTATTTCTTTATCAATAGTTTGTTAATACAACCTCAATTACAACTCCAGTCTCCGTATCTTAAAATAATATGAATAATAAGAAAAAATAAACTCTGTTTTGAAATAAAACATTCAAAACTAAAATTGTTAGGAATAAGTCAAATCTGAAGTGTGAAAATACAAAGGCATGTGAAGCAAAGAACACAAGATGTTCTACAACCAGGGCAACTAAAGCTATACCCTGCAGATCCACTGCACTTGGATTATGATCCAGCTCTTCTGCTACCCTGTGCCAGTCTAGCTGGGCCACTGGCACCACTCACGCTGGCGACCTCAGTGCTAAGCATGTGCTTGCCGGACAGTCCACACGAACTGCCTGGCTGTTCGCTTTCGGAATAGCTGTGGTTGGAGTTACAACCACCTTCATGACAGCTCCCAAAGACCATAAAGCATGTGTGAACATCCCGGCTCTGAGACCTCCATGGCTGGTAGTGGCCAACAAGTTCAAAAGTTATTGGGTGGAGGGGGACTTAGAGGTGGACAGGCAGAACCATCACATAGAAGTAGTTAATCAAGGAAGCCCAGCTAAAACAGTCAGAAAACAGCAAACCCCACACAAAATTTTAAGAATTAATTCCTGCAAGTACTGAGAAATACATCTTGCTTACCCTCAATTTCTGCGTTTCGTTTTCAATTCTGACCAAAGGTACCACATTCAGAATTGCAGGAATACCTAACAAAACAAACAAAAAACCCTACTCCTGCAGTACTTGACTTATAATCAGAAATGCTGGAAAACTTCTGACAACTTGTTCATATAACATTTCCACTAGTTTTAAAGGAAGATTTAGATCAGCATAGATATGCTGATCAGCATAGATCAGCATGCTGTTTTGTGTGAACTTCTGAAACCCATCTCTTATTGTACTACCCTAAACTGTGAGCATTACTACTCCAAATTCCCACTCTATATAGCCAGGGAAGAGAGAGTAAGCTTGCAAACTTTTGGGGGATCGGAATAATTTCTTTCTTCTCAGTTTGCAGAGTACGTAAGCAAGACACTGGGTCTTGCTCCATGACTGAGGTTTCTAGATTTGAGATAAATATGTGCAAGCAAGACTGCTAAATATAAAATAACGTGGTTTGTATCATCAGTACTGATAGCTGTAACTGAACAACCCTGCATGTTAGTTGGAAATTATATTTCTAAAGTAAACTAAACTGGAAATTGTATTTCTAAACAATTTTTTATTATAAATAGGATGTCCAAATCTATAACTGTACTGCAGTAGCCCATTGCACTTATAATACACTGAATTATAACATAAAAATTAAAGATTATTAACTTGAACAGAATGCCTGTGGTGACGCTAAACTGAGGAAATCAAAAGCTTTCAAGGCATTCCACTTTAAAAGCCAAGGATAACTCTTCATTCCAGATTATTTGGCTTAAAAATATGATTTATATCACAATAAAACCATTGGATATTGACATTCCTGGCTGTTAACATATACACAATTATAACATTTCATTTGATATATTCATTATGTTTTTTTGATTCACCGAATTAGCCATCAGCATCCCATAAACCATTGGCTTGATTGACTAAGGATTCTTAGCTTTTAAAAAGCCTATAAACTAAACTTAGGCTTCCTAGACAACTCCTCACTTATCTTGTCAGTGCATAATGCATTTTCATATCCTGAACAGCAGGAGCAAAATACAGTCAGAAGGAAGTTAATTACGAAAAGTCCACCTACTGGCTATTTAAGAGCATAACATAATGTTATTTTATTCTGTAACTTTCATACAAATTTTATACAAAGTCAGCTCTTGGTGTTAAGCACACATGAGTGATGGTGGCTTGCTACGAACTAAAAGTAATTGTGAATAACTGGTAGTAATCTCTTCAATAATTTGGCCAAATTGCTTTCCTGTTGTAAAACACTCAATTTCAGTGAGTGAACAATTGATTAGATGTGAAGTGACTGAAAAAAAAAGGTGGAAAGACTGATCTGGATCATCCTGAGAGCTTTAAAAGGATTTTTTTTTCCTTTTTTAACCAATTCAGTAGCAAAGACTTAATATGATGTTTAGGGGAATAGAGAGCAGCAGAAAAAGACCAAAGTCACAAAGAAAACTGAAACAGCCAACATTAAAGTGAAATAGTAGTAAGTTTTTTATTAAATCTGAAGATGAAAACACAGCTTCACACAGTTTAAATGGGACATTATGAATGTCCTGCAAAATAAAGTGCTTTAACATTTCTGGAATGGTAAGAGTGTAAAGTGCAATTCTAAAACGTCTTTAAAACATGGTGATGTATGTGTTTTTACCATAGAAACACAAAATTTTGACACAGAAGGGTTGCCACTGGGTTTGCAGAGGGTCCACTAACGGTATGTAATAATGTTATTCTAAGAACGCTGTCTCAAATCTGTGTTAAATCTGTGTTCTCTAAGTGTAAGGTTTTTAAAGTAATGCAGAGGTCAAACCAGAAAATTATAAACTTGTTTAATTTATAAATTAGGGTTTAATAAGTATTTTTACAAGAGATATTCCTAATTACATGCAATTTATTGTCCTGGTTTTGGCTGGGATAGAGTTAATTTTCTTCCTAGTAGCTGGTATAGTGCTGTGTTTTGGATTTAGTATGAGAATAATGTTGAAAACACACTGATGTTTTGGTTGTTGCTAAGTAGTGCTTACACTAGTCAAGGACTTTTCAGCTTCCCATGCTCTGCCAGGTGCACAAGAAGCTGGGAGGGAGCATAGCCAGGACAGCTCACCCAAAGTGGCCAGCAGGGTATTCCATACCATATGACGTCATGCTCAGTATATAAAGCTGGGGGAAGAAGAAGGAAGGGGGAGACGTTCAGAGTGAGCGAGCGGCTGTGCGGTGCTTAGTAGCTGGCTGGGGTTAAACCACAACATTATAAAGAATGTAGCAATGACAGAAGCATAAGTGGAGCTTTGAGTAGTTAACCTAACACGTGATAGGGCACTGTCTGCTCCTTTGTCATTGCAGAAGATGCTTCGGTGTTCTACTCCCTGTTCTATCTTCTGTACATTCATACAGTACACACAGCATCTGCAAAGCGAATGATCTACGTGCAGTTGTACAGTTATTGGAATATTTTGCCATTGATACTTATGTATAATATTTTATGTAATGGGTGATTCATTTTACAAGACTAAAAAAGGATTTTTTTTTTTTTTACATTGTCTGCTTTGCTGCTTGGGGAGAGCCAGTCAACTTGCACAGAGCAAAGGGAGCAGACAAAGCAGAGAGCTGATGTGTCAGAGAGGTGTGGTATAATTGCCAGAGGTAACCTAGAAATTTGACTTATATTAATATTTTAAAGAAAGGTACAGCACTGAAGAAACTTCCAGGGTGTAGTGCAGCTGGTATGTAAGGAATCCATTCCTTATCCTCGGCCTTGTCTCCACGAGAGTTCCCTAGGCTTGTAATCTTAGATGTTAGAACACCAGGGGAACTTGGTGTGCTAACTCTAGGAGGAACTGTGCGGAGGGTGGAGCGGAGTGGAGACACTGCGGCCAGGCTCTGTGAGATAACGGGAACATAACGGGAACTGAGAGATACCATGGTACCAATAAGCTGGATATTCACTAGCCTGAGTCAGCGGTCTGTCACTTTTTTGACGAAATGCTGTCCTTTTGGTGAAAAAACAAAGCGAGAAAGCTTTACACCAATCATAACAAAGGTATGTATGACTAGAGTCACTCAGGCTCCACCTGAAAGATAAAAAATAATATAAAAATAGCTTGCAAGAGAGAGAATGTTAGGGAAGATACCACCGCCGTGTACTACTCTAACTTCTGGGATCAGTTGACGGGCTGAGCCTCTTTTCCCCCCCATCGGGACGCCTTTGGGTAAGATTCGAACACTTGGTCATATCAAGTGCCTCCCCGGGAAACTTAGAAATCTCTATAGAGTCACTTTACATCTTTTAACGCGTTTGTAGCCAAGTAGTGTTACTTATACTTTTGGCATTTGCACGTGCTTTGTAGGCAGTAATTTTATCACCGGCAATCCAAAGAACCTGTGTATCTGTTGCTTTAATAAAGCAACAGATGAGCTGCACTGCTCATTAATCTAGTCATGATAGTTCTCATTGAACGTGACCAAACCCTTTGAGTGTGGCTGTGGTAGTTCATGGAACGCAACTAGACTGAACGAAGTGTATTACCTTATTTGTGCATCCGTGATCGTGATAGTTCAGTGTACTGAACACGACCGGACTTATAACAAAACTTGGGCTACGTTAGCCTTTAACGCAACAAGAGGTCCAACCAACAAGAGACAAAAATCAAACTCATGTACTGCAAAGCAAGTTTGGCAATGCGAGATTCCCATTTTCACTGAATCACCTAACAGGAGACAGAGGAATTCTACCACTAAACTGAGCAGTAAATTCTTTAACACTCTATAACTTCTAATTCAAGTTGCAAAAGAATGGATTTCCTTACATTAAAGAATAAACTTGAAAAAGATACTTTTAACACTTCATTTTCCCTGCAAAGGACTGGTCTGGTCCTAAGTTAACTCCAGGGTATATACTGGGACAGAAGAATTCTTCCAGATCTGTAAGGAAACACCTTGGAGATGGATATTTGTTGTTTGTGAATTGGTGTCTTCAGTTTTTGGGGCAACTCTCCAAAGCAGCCCCAATAGGAAAATTCAAGATTTGCTAAATCCGTTTCCCATGTGAACAACACCTTACAAAAGAATCTTGCTGCTAAGGGAAGAACGTGTCACCTTTAATAGATCATTTTACTGATTTCCATTTTGAATTTTTTTCTTATATTTTACCCACTTGTTGGAAACTTTTCTTTGACTCGCTCTTGGTCTTAAAGCTTGCCTTCTACTAAGCAGTCTTAAGGTGATCTGATACACATCAAGTTCTGTATGCTACAGAAAGATGGGAATGCTTCCATACCTACAGTGTCTTTAGGCACAGAAAACAGAAAACGTAAGTATTAGGTGATGACACTACAGAAGGGAGAATTTTTCTTAATCTGGCAGAAGCCCATGCTGTTCCTGCAAATAGCAGGTAGCTTAGCACTCTGAGAACAGCCATTTTCATGACAGTAGTGCTGCCTTTTTATTAGCTTGATTTTTGTGCTCAGGGGGAAGCCACAGTAGATCTGCAGCTACAAACCCTTTCGCTGTGATCACAGGAGCACTCACTGCCAAGTCTCTGTTGTTTATTCCCAAAGAAAAGGGTGGAGTCTCTGCTTCTATATATTTAATTGCTAACATTATCACAATCATTTGTGTGGAGTCGGAGACTCCAGCCATATCTGGCTAAGGATACAATATAGAAATGGTCTGGCCCTGAAGGGTTTCTACTCTAAATATATCACTAGAGACAAGCAGCTAAAGAAAGAAAACCAGTAAAAATAAATAAAAAACAGATGGAAGTTATATGACACAGAGAGAACAGGACAATAGCTATGAGCAGCATCATATACAATAAGCACAAATGCTCATGGATGAATGTCTGATTTATAAAGATTCTGATGTCAATGATGTGAATTAGCAATGCTTTGAAAAAGCTTGTTGTAAGGGACTTCGGTACAGAAATGTAAAATTCCTGGATCCCAGTCAGGCTTAAGCATGAAGTAAATAGTGCTGTAAGACGCTGCCCTGCCAGAAACTATGAACCTCTCCTGAACACACAAATGGGCTAAAAATTGAAGTAGCACTTTAAGGTCAGAAAGTAGAGTCTGGTAGTTTAGCAAGGGTTTCAAGACCATAGCTTTGGACTCAGGCAGCTAAGTTCGAAATCGGACAACTTCAGGTGCCTTCATCTCTTCTCATTATCATCTCTGGGGAAAATGTGGGAGGCAAAAATGACTAGACTAAGAAAAACAGTATCATTAAGGGTTACGTTGCATGCAGAATTCATTAGCAACAGTATGTGTCCAATAAAAGAGTAGTTCATGAATCATTAGTAATGGCCACTAAACTCATGGGAAGTATCTTTTTGTAATTACTCTTTGGCAGAAAAAAATTAACTGAAAAACATTACTAATAGAAAATAAACTTTATCTCCACAAAATAAACAAGCTACGAAGCTTGACAAAGGTGATAGGATTAACATGAATAAGAGTACATATTCTGATATTCTTCCCAGTTATTTTGAAAAGATTGTGGGTAGCTCAATGTACTGAAAATAGAATAAAAGACTTCTATAAAGAAATTACTGTTTTTTAAAATAACAAACTCAAACTTTTCAGGAAAAATTCAGATGAGAGTTATACATACTGCCATCACTTGGTTCTTCTCTGGCAGTTAATAATTAAGCTAGACATATTTTGAGAATTGCACATGAAAAGTAAAATACTGGTATGGTACTAATTCTCACTGCTCCATATCATATCACAACATGCACATCAAAACAGTAGCCTCTTCTCATGGTAAAATCTTTAAAACAAAACTAAAGCATAATTATGTTTATAAATTATACTAACAAATTACTTACACTATAAAGTCTTATTATAAGTAAAAGTAAAGTAGACCTAAAAATAAATATAGATTTAAGAGTTTTGTTCTATAAATGCGTCATGTTTCACTTGCTAGTGACAACAACAGAAGGCAAAAGTGTACTCTTGGTGTGCAATTCCAAGAGTGCTTGTATGCCAAAAGGGAGTATCTTGCAGATCTCAAGGGAATTTTGTCTTGAGATTAGTGCATACCACAGGGATAATCTACTTTCACTGGATTTACTACTAATAAACACAAAACAAAACTAGCACCCTTCTGATTTGGTGTGGCTATTTTCCTATGTGGCACACCAATACTCCTCATTGTAAGAGCTCTGACTTGGACAGCGTCTCAGGCCAACCATTCCAATATTACAGCAGCAGCAAACATGGTACAAGGATTCTAGGAACTATTTAGTCCAAGCCAAAACCACTACCAAAACCAGTGAGCCCTGCCAGTCCTGCTCTGGCAACTCATTTCACTTCTAGGGGAATTTGGCTTTGGAACGGATTCAGGTTAAAACAGCTCCTCCCCTCAGCATCACCGCCACCCTCCCAAGTGTAATTTTGATCTGACAGTATTCCTCCAGCCCAGCTCACCATGCCACCGCCTCAATGTTTGTGTTGACGCAAAGGATGGTGTAGAAAAGAGGAAATGAGCAGCCAAAGGCAGAAGGGCAGAAGTACTCCTAGCCAGCTTATTCCAGCGTAATGTTCCCATGGATCCATGAGTCCTTTTCACTTGTTCATCCACTGTCTCCTCCCTTCTGAGCACTTATATGAAATGGCCTTTATAGCTACGAAGAGCTTCTCTGAGCTCCCCCGTCTTCATTCAGCCTGTGATTCCACATTAGAGGGAAGTGTATTTTTTTACTTTTAAAAAGTGTTACTAGGCACACTCATTGCACTATACATGCATGCACGGAATTGTATCCACAACTCAGCTTTATAACTGGAGATATTTTAAAGTTACAGACTATAGGCCAAACGTACAGAATTTCTTACCCAGGAATTAAGAGTATGCTTGATAAGAGAGGTTGGAGAAAACAAAGTAAAACACAAAAGGTTGGAGTATTTCAGAACTGCAGAATTGCAGTTATTTGGTTCTCATAGGAAATGAAACTGAGATCTTGAAAATTTCTCCACAAACCCCTCTTCAAGTGAAAAATCAAAAAAAACCTGACTGGATGCTATACCACATGCCCTCAGGGCCAGAAAGTAAGCCCTGCTCCATGCTGTTTGTAGGCGTAGATGTAAGCAATGAATCATCCCTAACAGTGGTGGAAGAAAATTCTCTTGCTGATAGCTAATGTTGTTTTACAGCTGAAATAGCAAGAAAGCAGAAATCCATTTTAAGCACACACACACAAGTTCATGCACACACACATGATCAGGTGACAACAAAGGGGTAGACGAATAACTTAGTTACGTCAAGGATATTTTTCAGATTATTATTATTATTGTCAGAAAACCAATGGAATTTTCCTATACCACCTTTACTTTCCAGACATTCATTATTTAGATTCTACCAATGGACTAATATAATGAGAATATCCCATTTTTAATACCTCTTTATGAACTTTTAAAAGATCTCAATTCCCTTCTGTTTTCTCATTTAGTGCTAGCAGAAGAAAACTATTTACAAAGAACTGTTTCTAGCTGTTTCTGTTAAGTTGCAGCTATACTTATCTCCTATTCCAAATTACCAGATGCTTTCCTTTCAGCTTCCATTTTCACAAGTGACCTTTAGATCTAATTAATTATCCACATAAAGGATACTTTAGGACAGAATATCTATGGGTTGCCTTGATGTGATATGCAAATATCTTGCCAAGTGCTGATGCCATCAACAGAGCACCTTCTTGTCACATTCTCCATCAGGTCACTGATTTAGAAGAAGCTACGGTGGGCTGGGCAGGGATCAAGACAGTGGGGCTTAACACATGCCTTCACAACCTGATATAAAATCATCAGTAGCAACTATTCCTTGATATCAAAGCCATTTATTATTAAGTACAATACTCTTTGTGTACTACTACACAATACTTAACCAGCAGTTAGCCTTCATCTTGAAGTGTGAATAAATATTATTTTCTGCTTCTTCTCTGTCTACACTTACAGGCAACTTCACAAAGATATTAACAAATCAGCAGTGTCCCAAATTCCTCCTTTGAAGAAAATGCTGAAAACAGTGCCTTAGGATATTTCTTATTTTTATCAAAATGATTATACGTAAACAAGAGTTAATATTTATGAGAAGACAATATGAACATACAGTAATGATTTCCTAGTGTTGCTTGTACTTCTGCTTAAATGTCACTGCGCACTGGATAAATAAGTAACTATTCCATTCTGATTAGGTTATAAAAAGGTTACCATTTGTTTCAACCAATCAACAATCAGTTCCACACACAATTAATTTATACATTTATAATTTAGAAACTTATAAATTATGTTTTTTCATAAACTATGCTTTTAAAAGAAACATTTAATTACAACATTCAGATGTATTTGAAGACTTAATATACAGAACTTCAAATACTCACAGGAGTCCGTATCCACATAAACAGAATGCAATAAAAATGGATACATATGACTATTTATATGTTCATTTTAACTCTTGTAACTCTAAAACAGTGTTATTAGCTGCTTTTGAGCATCATATCCTCTCCATTTCATAGAATTCAATTTCCTTATAATTAGAGGTAGTTCAAGAGCAATTACAAGATTTATCAAATGGATCAGCTTTTATTGCTGGTTCAAACCAAAATCAACCTTTTCCCCTCCCCCTGTCTCCCATGAAGTTCTGCAAACCCTTGCCAATATTTCAGCCAACAGCAGTTGTTAAAGTGACAAGACTGAGCAACAAATTTCTTTGAGCAACTACATCAAATTCACCAGACTCATTGCTTTTAGCTAGGATGAAGGAAGAAAAGGCATTAACAGATTTGGGGATCAAAAGTTCCAAGTGAATTCAAAGTTTCACCATTATAAAACCAGCATCTTTGGATGAAACTGTTTCACTGGAGATTTCTAATACATTTATTCACAGTCTTGAAGTTATTTATCACTGCAATAACACTGTGAATAAAGGAACTGGTTAAAGTCCATTTTGAAGTCAGAGAGCTAAATAACAAGCTTATGGCCACACAAACATGTGAGGCAGAGTGGAAGCTCCAGTACAGGTGCCTCAACTCAGAGGTTTATAATTTAGTCAAGAACTTCCCATTCTTATTGTCATTCAATTCTATTTCTAATCCTGATCCATGTAATATTAGCAAACAAACACAGCAGTTTTGAATTCTTTACTATTAACTCTTTGTTCTTAATTAGATGCAGCTAGATGGAGTGGCAATTCCCCATGAGAATTTATGAACTTGAGATGTAATTAAACCTTTTTCAGTTCTATTTTGCTCTAACATATGATACAGAGATCAGTACACAGAAAGAAATCAGTTGGAGAAAAAAATAAAATGGAAATCTCAACTGTTGAGTCCCGGGGGAAACAGCTGAAAGGCAGGAGTTACAAATTAGTTAATAGAAAGATAAATTTTCACCTGAGGATAAAGCACTGGGGACGCTGCTCCTGGAATAGCATGTGGTAAGCTCTTTCAGCACAGGAAAATATATGTGGGGGAAGTGAGGAACACAATTTTCCAGAATTACTT
Organism: Oceanodroma leucorhoa; assembly: GCA_030449065.1. Classification (NCBI taxonomy): domain Eukaryota; kingdom Metazoa; phylum Chordata; class Aves; order Procellariiformes; genus Oceanodroma; species Oceanodroma leucorhoa. Next base: position 2,770,601 of record JASVER010000002.1, read on the forward strand.
AAATAAAGCTGGGTGACCTGAAAAATTGTAGAAAATTAACATGATCAATACATTTCAAACTAATTATGTTTCACCCCCCTAATCCTGGGTCTTTTGTAAAGCTCTCTAAGCATTATGAACAGAATCTCTGTGTGTATATATGTGGTACCGTTACAGTATCTATGAAGATTTTAATTAGAGAAAACAGAGCTGTAAGCATAGAAGATCTAATTAAGATACAAAATTAAACATAGAGAACTCAACAATATGGATTTGTGCATTGAGTACAAAAAAACCTAGTAAGTTACTTTTTTATACTTCACGTTTATAGTTCTTCAATGTCTTGACTTAAAAATCTTACAAAATGAAATATGATCATCCCATGAAAAGTTAAAATTGAAATCAAAGGCTTAAGTTATAAACTGATTAATTTATTGCATGACAGAACAGTCTCCCACAAATACTCCCTCCGCAATACAGAATAATTTCTGTGATACACATAGCTGGCAACATGTACTATCCTAAAAGCTTAAGTATGAGTAGAATCAATTATCTGCTACTGAAACCCTATTTTTTTCTGAGGATATCCTGATGTTCTTGCAGCTAATATCAAGCAGATTTTTGAAAAATTAGATAGTCTGTTAATATCTACAATTCTTTTCTTTCAGAATAAATAAATATAAAAAATAAAATACAGAATGTGATTTAAGTAAGATTGTGAGCAGAAACACTATACCATTTTACAAATATCCTTAAATAAATAATTTTACCAACCTTTTTATATAGCTTTTATCAGATCTTCTCATGGGTTTAGAAATTTAACACAGGCTCTGCAGAAACCCATGGCAGCTGGGGGACAACTGGAACACTATGAAGCATCTAGAATGATACTGGATGCTATCACTTAAACAACCAAATCCTTTCCTTTCCATCATGGCCTGTTTTCTCCAAATATTCTCTCTAACAACCTTTCTACTACAGTGCCATTTTGTATTTGCTCCTCTCTCCAAACTAATAAGTTGCTTATCATCCCTTCCTGTCCCATTCTTGTCTTATTTAGATATTAGACTATTGAATCTTGGGGCATCTACAACGCTGTGGCTGAATGAATCCTCCACAATACGGCCCTATTCTCATTCAGGCCTTTCGAGCTACCAAACTAAACAAGATTAAATCCACACCGATTCTCAAGGAATCACTTCAGCATGTCACCAAGCAGAAAGAAAAACCTTCACATAGTTATTCTCATTGCATAATGTTGCAAGTGCTTTGCAAGTTTACATATTTTTCCAACACATGAACTTCAAGAATATATTTGCCCTAATTGGACACAAATAAATTCTGCACAAATGTAACAAAGTAGGATGACCGTAGCACAAGCTGCTTCTACAAACAGTTACTATCTTACCTTTGAAATAGCGTCTGCATGTCCATAGTAGTATAGTGCTACTATAATGCATAGAGTCTTAGTATAGTGTATTTCTGTGTAAAAATGCATTAATATTATCATTTAGCAATTGCACTGAATTGCATACGAAGCAAGGTATACCAGTGTCCATTAACATATGATTCTTTATGTCACCTCAGAGAGAATAATTGCTTATAAAAAGATCTATTTTAGTAGTATTCTATTGGAACTAAGTGTGGGAGGTCGGTGTAGGATAACAAAATAAAGACTGCCGAGAAGTTATGAAAAGTGGTTTTAAAAAAGAGAAGAAAACCTAAAGTGTTGCTGTTACTGAAAAATGTATGTGATAATATTTTCATTGCTTCATCCTGGTTTTAAAAATAGTATCATGCCCAATATATCTTTGCATTCTTTTTTGACAGCTAACAAACCACATACCTGAAACAAAAATGCTAACTAATGAGCCACATCATATAGCATGTCAGAGCCTACTAAGGAATTGACATCATCAATTTTTATTACTTTAATATACAGACCATCTAACACTTGCAGACTTCAGTATAATACTAGCTAAATGGCTGCAGTATATTTAAGCATTACAAAAACAGAGAAAACAAGCTAATTTACAACCATGGTTTTTTTTATCATCTGGAAAATACCTGCCTAATGCACAATACCATGCAGATAATAATGATGGAGTAAAAGCAGTGATCATTCAAGGTGACCCAAACAATTACAGGACAAAAAATGTCTCATGCTAAACTTGCTAAAATAGATCTGTCACAGACAGGTCAAGACAAGATGCAGCAAACGTTCAAGAAACATTTTAATACATAAGCCTACCACCTAAATTCTTTTTCTTTACAGTTCTCTCTTGGTGCACAAAATCATGTATCTAAGATAAAATACACAGTGACAGGAAAAAAATATCATCACCTAAAACCTTTGGGGTGATGGATGATTTCCATTTCTAGAAATTAAATTTAGACTCCCAACTTGGAATCTGGTGCTACTGCCATTGAATGTCACGGCGTTTCTTTCTCTCAGATTTACTACTGATACACACAAAGCCACATGACATAGCAAACAGCACAGACTAGTTTGCTTACCAAATTTTGAACCCTTTATAATTATTCTAAGCTAAATAAGCATATTTGAACACTCCTAACACAACAGTGAGCCTGATCTCTGTGCAGTAATGTGATCTCAGTGCAACAACGAGAAAATAACGGGGGGGGGCAGAAATCAACAGTTATGCTAATACTCTGTCTCTAAAATGGCTGTGTGAGGATGAAGCAGAGATCAAATCATTTGAATTTATGTCACTCCCACTGATTTACAAAGTCCACTTAAGGTAGTATCAATGTCTAGGTACCAAAATGATAAACCCCTTGTAAATAACCAGTCTGTCTCAGAAGTGAAAGATTAGCAAGATAAGGGTACTACTATTCAAGAGAGAAACATCTGAAGAACTTCCTAAGTGGCCTTCTGTGTAGGACAGTGCACACATGGACTCAAGTTCCCTTTGCCCGTGTACTGCCTGTGACTGGCACAAGCCACCCCCGAACGACTGCCCCAGTGCAGTGCTAAGCTCACGCCGAGCACTTCCCCCTCACTGCCTGTACGGTGTCTGAGCTGAGTGGCCTGGTGTGGGGCACAGACAGCCGTTTTGAGCCTTTCTGCACCATTCAAGGTTGTTATGTCCGTAATTGTGTTTTGGGCAAGGGGGGTGTGAACTCAAACAACTACTGCATGAGGTATGCGTCTGTCTTTGCAAGACTGGCAGTGCAGAAACCACCAAGGTCATGTTGTACATCAGGAACTGTTTTTAAACAATCGGAAGTGCTACTGCTCATACAAAACATTAGCAAGATGACCGTTTTACAAATAAGACACAGAAAAAATTGTCGTATCTTGGAAGAAATTAAAAAAATCATTTCTGAAATTGTAAAACTAAGATGCTCCCAACATAGAAAAGGGTATATATGTTAATTAATCTTAGGGGTTTGGCCTGCCAAATGAACTATATGAATCCACTGAAAAAGATCCACACTGTAGCATTTTAAACAGAGAATACTTACCATGGTAGAATAAATAGGAAGTTCTTTAAATGGGTTAACAAGCAAGAGTATATCACCAATGTAGGTCTGAAAAAAGAAGAAGATATAATTGCTTTACTAAGTAATAAATTAAATCTTTAAGGAGGCTAATGGTTTTCTTCCAGAAAGGACTTCTGGCAAAGCCTCTTAAATCTAGCTATCAACATATTAAACATAACCCATGAATTCAGAGCTTCATAACTTTAAACTGAGATCTAAATTTACAATTCAGATAGCATTAATTATTCTTTTTGTAATAAAACTGAGTTCTTCATAATGGAAAATTATGCACAGAAGAATTGCACTGCATATATTATTGGTAGATTATTTGAAAGTTAATTTGCAATTTACTATTTGTTAAACTACAAAAATGTGACATGCCTACCACATAAACAAGCTCCTCAAGCAATTTTTTATGGGATAGATGACAGAATTTAGAAATGCTATATTGATTACACAGAAGTGATACATTAAAATATGTTGTTTGTGTGATAAGACAAAGCAATTGATACATATATAAGTATTTATACATGTGTATGTGTATATGAACATATGTACATGCATATAGAAAAAAAATCCTGCTATATTAAAAATAGCAAACCATCCACTGATTGCAAAGGTGCCAAGATTTTATTATTTCATATTTAAACACTCATATGTGGAAGATGTACTGAAGTATAAGATTGTAGGTCCCCCTTGCTGCTATACTTCTCACTCCACATAAGTAGCTGCTGCCGTATCATGCTCTTAGAATGCAAAAATGCCAAACTCTGTCTCTGAAGAGGTCAGAGAGCAAACCATCATGTGAACAGTCCCAGTCATGCTGCCTTTTTCAAAATGAAGTATTTTGATTTGGGGAGGCAGAAAATATTGCCTTTCATAGTAAATGTACTATTTTTATTCTGAAATGTGGTAATTAATTTCCTCTCTCCCCCCCCACCCCGACATCACTATTGGGTTTTCCTGCAGAATGGATCTTTATTAAACTTGCCGAAACATGACACAGGACGTGTTCAGTGCTAAGGAGGATTTTGGTTTGGAATTGGAGTCCAAGGGCTTTTCCTTCTAAGTCTGAGAACCAAATCACCCAAAGATGCAAGGGTTTTCAGCATTGGTGCTGACACTCTACCAAAGCACAATGGCTGCTGTTGAGCAGAATATTAATGATCACTGCCTATAAATTTCCATTAAGCTAAGGAGAATGCCAGAGAAGAGTATGAGATCCTCTTAGGTAAAATCTTCAGTATTTTAAAATAAAAGAGGACTTCCTTTTTATAAATACTGAGTATCTGTGGATCCTCCTGAATTCAGTTAAAGTTATCTGTTTGGTACCTTTGAAAGTGAGATAAAGCAAAAGAAATACTCATAATAAAACAGGATTTGATGCATGATTCTAAAAACCAGATTTTTTTATTATCATTGAATGCCATAACAGCTAGAATTGAAGTTCCCAAAATTTCAAAGGTATTCACAGCAACATGCCAATTCCCCATATTCCTTAGTTTAAACAGTGCAATCAACTTATATAGTTAAAAACAATTTGCATGTTTCACATTAACATGCCACTCAGTTGTTCAGTAAGTTAGAAATAAGTTATGAATAAGATATGAACAGGGATACCAAAATTTTCAAGTGCAGATTTTTCTCCAGAAGTGATCTACACCTAACCAGATACCTCCGGAGTTTAATATGGCAAAACCAGGAAAACCTGCTTTACAAAAACCTTGCTATAATTATTTCATTCGGTATCTAGATGATTAACATTACAGTATAGGGAATGATTTCTATATTATATGAAGAGATAATGAGTAATTAAATGTCCCATGCTGAATTCTAAGATTTTTAAATCTAAATTTCTTTTAAATTTCCAGCAATGATGTGCTTTATTAAAACTAATATAAGGTTAAAGATGGAAGGATCTTTTGGTAGTTTGAGAGGGAAGATTACATGTGCCTATCAATTTTACCAATACTCTGTGAAATAAACACACATAAATTTTATCCAAACCTATCTGAAGTGTTACTCCACTTTTTATTTCTGCTTTTCCTATATAAACTTGAGAAATTGCACACATATGTCCTGATCCATTTAAGTATTAGTCAAGAGTCTGGGGCAGGTTACTGTCCAGTACTTATGACAGTAGTCCTATTTTTCCTATTCTCTCATTTGTTCTTTTTTGAAAGCTTACTGTTGATAGGTGAGTAGCAACTCACATATATCTGATTATTATTGAAACGCTTCTGAATCTCATAGAGCAGGCTGCTGTCTGTTAGCTCACTCAGAGAAGCCAGGTCGTCATTTGGAGCTGGAGGCATTAGCTTGATCTAGAAAACACAAGTTAGAGAAATAAAGTAACTTCACAACCAATCATTCTGTACCGTAATGTTCTAACCTAAAGTATAAACCTAGATCACTAGAATTTTTTGGAAAAAAATGCATTAGGAAACTGGAAAGTTGTTGCTCCTCCCAAACAATTACACATCATTAATCTTAAGCAAGAAAAGAACATAAACAATTATTGTCAATGTTAAGGTGTATAACTGCATGAGTCTGATGGGCTCTCAAGAACAATGACCCCTACTAGAGTGCCATTTGCTATACTTAAACCCATAAAGATCCCCAGCTCAAATGCAATTCTCCTTCTCTCTTCATTAAATGTTTACAGCAGAAGAAATCAAGACTATAAAAGTTAATGCACTTGTAAACTATTTATTGCACAGTATTTAACAAAGCTCTCATGCTACTCTTCATCATACAGGATTTAAACTTCTACTAGAATTTTTCCTGTAGAATAGAAGGAAGTTAATAAGGAGTGGGAATCACGTTGTCAAGGAGACCAGAAGAGATTCAGAAGCAGCTACTTTAGCCAAAAGTGGTGAATGAAATGAGCTTAACATTTTTGAGATTTAGGAGGAATAATATAAGCTCTGCAAGGTAAAGTATATGCTAAGGAAACCAAAACAATATCCGAAAGGCAGAATAGGAGACAGAAGAAAAAAGAGTCAATGATAAGGGAAATTTGATTAAAGACAAAATAAACATTGATACATTAAGCAATGTGCTTATAAATTATGATCTACATTTAAAATGTAGGTTGATTCCTTTTTTATGTCAGCCTGAAGAAAAACGTTTTTGCATCTCAGCAGAATACCTAGAAACAGAAAATTCTCATGTGAACGATGGTAGAATTATTTGAATTGTTTGTGTAGAGTTTAATAAAGTACTCTCTTAGTGTCTGTTTTGAGCATGGACAATGAAGATGAAACTTCTTTGTTCTACTGTTCTGCTTAAGATGAAGGCTCAGGAGAAAAGCAGACACTGCCCTTTCTTGGAGAACAACTCAGCATCCTCAGCCTCTGGCAGTGGCACGTGGCAGGAATTCAGTGACAGAAGCAGCAAGCAGACTGGGACATTTTGGAGTGAACACAGAGTGTGCTTCCGGCAAGAAGACGACCCCAAAGACTATGGATACTGGCGTTTAATACTGGGGATCTGATCCCAAACTATTGAACTTCTATTGTTTCCATAGGTTCAAGGTCTACTTCAGAAATCACGACACTCTGGGTTCTCTTCTTACACTTGTCAGAGCTGCACGGTGTGATATTGCTGAAGAATTTCATCTTAATGAAATAAGACTAACAATCTCTCTTTGCCTCAATGTTTCCAGATTCTTGAAATATACATAGAAACACTCATTCACATGCAATTTTTAGGCGACCATGAGCAAACACCAGGAAGTCTGTAGTCATAAACAAGTAGGATGAATTAGATGTGATTTTGTATCTTCTCTTAATCATAGATCTTTGGCTGTATCAAAATTTTTCTTCTAAAAATACAAGTATTGTATATCAGTATCAAAATATTTAATGAATAGTCATAAAACAGACAACACTGCTTACTTTTGTATTTTACCAAGAAGAAACAAACAATGTACACCAGACATGACAACCACAAAACCACTAGCCCTTATGACATAAAATAAAATCTTGTTGTATTTTCAGTTTAAATATCTCACCACCTTTACTTATATTCATATGCTGGTATGGTACAAATGCAGTTACAAAGCCTTAAAACATTCTCTAGTCTACAAATAGAGAAATACAAATGCAAATTGTAGACTATCAACCTCACACTTCATTTTACACTAAATATTCTTGTGGTTCAAGGTGTTTGTCAAAAAATGACTTCTCTCACATCAGCACAAAAAAAACCCAAAAACAAGGCATCTCTTTTTACCTGTACTTACTGCATGTTTGACTAGCTCCATGCCACTATGAACATTTTTTCCTAGCTTCCAAGCTTTTTTATGGTCTTAGTTATCCTAATATTAGGTAGTTGCTTACAGTCCAAACAAACTGTCAAGTACTATATTTGGTTTTCAGTCACTTGCCCAACTCATCCTACTCTTGTCTTCATCTAAGTCCAGTACTGAATAATGAGACACAAGCTTAATCACTAAAGAAACTGCAAAATAGAGCAAAATGAATTCTAAGAAGTATTACATAGCATGTATGAATCCATAGCTCCTCACAGAAGAAAGGTATATGTAAGCAGGGCTTGCAAGGTCCCAGCTTCTGTTGAGTCCCAGAGCCCTGCAGTATCTTTTATGGAGGGCACGCTTCTCCTCTTTTCTCTGCTTCAAGCGCTATAACTACTTATGTTTTGGATTTAGTATGAGAATAATGTTGATAACACACTGATGTTTTGGTTGCTGCTAAGTAGTGTTTACACTAGTCAAGGACTTTTCAGTCCTTGCTCTGCCAGGTGCACAAGAAGCTGGGAGGGAGCATTGCCAGGACAGCTGACCCAAACTGGCCAACAGGGTATTCCATACCATATGACGTCATGCTTGGTATATAACCTAGAGGGGTGGTCTGGGAAGCAGCGATTGTGTCTTGGGGACTGGCTGAACATCAGTCGGCGACTGGTGAGCAATTGCATTGTGCATCACTTATTTTGTATATTCTATCATCATCATTATTTTTTTCCCTTCCTTTTCTGTTCTATTAAACTGTCTTTATCTCAGTCCACGAGTTTTATTTTTTTTCAGTTCTATCCCCCATCCCACTGGAGCAGAGAGGAGTGAGCGAGCGGCTGTGTGGTGTTTGGCTGCCTGCCCAGTTAAACCACAACAGTCCTTTCTGGTGCCCAACGTGGGGCTTGAAGCGTTGAGATAACGATAGATCTGACCAAAGCGTGTTAAGGTAAATCTGTTACAAGTATTCATTATATTGGTTTAATAGTCGCTGGTCATAATGTTGATTTACTGGCTCTCAATGTTGGGTTATGTAATACCTTACTTGCAGTAGATATTCCCTGTTGTGCTGTTTATCACCGCCCGGAGCTGGGTCAAGGTTATCATTTTGCTGCACTGTGTAACACTGTTTTATGATATTATAAAATTATTGGTTGTGAGTCTAATCTCGTATTTGTACTCAGCATTGCCATCATCTCTGTACCTCGGGAGCCACCTCTTGGCCACTATTAATAATTACACTCTTTACCTTTTCTCCTTGAAGAACCAATTTATGGGCGAGATGGGGGGGACACTTTCCTCCACTCCTTCACCTTCTCTTTCATATCTCCAGAAACTCCTTTTTCTTCTATCCTCTTCATGAAGCCCTCCACAACGGTTCTTGAGAATTTTTAATATCCTTGCGATGTTCAAACAAGCATGTTCATATTGCTATGTCTCCTAAATGTGGTTCAGGTCTTGTTTAGGGTTAAACAATTATTTAGGAATACCGTCCAGAGATCAATCCCAGCAACAGGCACTGCAGATACTGAAACCCCCGTGACAGGCACTATAGCTACTCCAACCCCTGCGGCAGGCACTGCAGCTACTCCAACCCCAGTGACAGCCACTGCAGCTACTCAAACCCCAGCAACAGTTACTACAGCTGAACCAGAGAACCAACCTGTGCTGGTATCAGTCACCCCTATACATAAGAAAAAATCTTGGGAGCAAAAGTCAGCTTGTTTAGAAAGGGATGATGAAAAGGCAGGGCCATCACGAGGAGGGTAGGAAGAAGATGAAGAACTCGTAAATGAAATGGAAACTACCCAATCCCTATCCCTGAGTGAGCTGCGAGATATGCGAAAAGACTTCAGTCGTCGTCCAGGCGAGCACTTGATCACCTGGCTGCTCYGATGCTGGGATAATGGGGCCAGTAGCCTGGAATTAGAGGGTAGGGAAGCCAAGCAGCTGGGATCCCTTTCTAGGGAAGGGAGCATTGACAAAGTGATTGGACAAGGGGCACAAGTACTCAGCCTCTGGAGGTGACTCCTGTCAGGCGTGAAGGAAAGGTATCCCTTCAAGGAAGATGTTATATGTCACCCAGGCAAGTGGACCACCATGGAGAGAGGTATCCAGTACATGATGGAATTAGCCATGCTGGAGGTGGTTTATAATGACCTGAACAATGAGCAATTATCCAAAGATCCAGATGAAGTCTAATGCATGCGACCCATGTGGCGGAAGTTTGTACGGAGTGCACCAGCGTCGTATGCCAATTCGTTGGCAATGCTGTCCTGGAAAGAGGAAGAAGCACCAACGGTGGATGAAGCAGTTGGCAAACTCTGGGAATACAAAGAAAGTGTCTCCTCCTCCCTTGTCTCGGCTTTGGAGAAACTTTCCTGGGAGTTCCAGCAATTCAAAGAGGATACGTCCTACTCTCCACCTGTACGGTCCAGTATCTCAGGTATTAGGAGTCAGCGTTCTTCTGCTCAAGAGAGAGGATATAGAGGGTACACACCACTGGGCACCTTGTGCTTTTACCTGCTTGACCACAGAGGGGACATGAGGAAGTGGGACAGAAAACCTACCTCGACTCTAGAGGCACGGGTATGTGAGATGCAAGGAAAAACAATTACACAAAGGGGTTCTCCCAGGAAAAATTGCTTCTCCAGTTTCCACAAGAAACCTGTCTCACGACGGTCCAGTTTCCAGTGAACAGTTCCCCAGACAGAGTAGAAGGGCTGATCTTCTGATTGTAATGAAGGAATTCTTGATTTGTATTTACAAGAAATGAGTAGTGAATACTATGAATTAGAGGGGCCTTGCCTCCAGCCAGGTGGAGGAAAGGGACAACCGGGTTTACTGGACTGTGTGGATTCGATGGCCTGGCACATCAGACCCACAGGAGTATAAGGCTCTCGTAGACATCGGTGCACAGTGTACCCTAATGCCATCAAGCTATAAAGGGGCAGAACCCATTTGTATTTCTGGAGCGACAGGCGGATCCCAAGAGCTGACTGTATTGGAGGCTGAACTGAGCCTAACCGGGAATAAGTGGCAAAAGCACCCCATTGTGACTGGCCCAGAGGCTCCGTGCATCCTGGGCATAGACTACCTCAGGAGAGGGTATTTCAAGGACCCAAAGGGGTACCAGTGGGCTTTTGGTATAGCTGCCTGGGAGACAGAGGAAATTAAACAGCTGTCCACCTTGCCTAGTCTCTCAAAGGACCCTTCCATTGTGGGGTCAAAGAACAACGGGTGCCAATCGCTACCACAACGGTGCACCGGCAGCAACACCACACCAACCGAGACTCCCTGCTTCCCATCCATAAGCTGATTCGTCAACTGGAGAGCCAAGGAGCGATCAGCAAGACTCACTCACCCTTTAACAGTCCCATATGGCCAGTGCGAAAGTCTAATGGAGAGTGGAGACTAACAGTGGACTATCGTGGCCTGAACGAAGTCACGCCACCATTGAGTGCTGCCGTGCCGGACATGCTAGAACTTCAATAAGAACTGGAGTCAAAGGCAGCCAAGTGGTACGCCACAATTGATATCGCTAACGCGTTCTGCTCAATCCCTTTGGCGGCAGAGTGCAGGCCACAGTTTGCTTTCACTTGGAGGGGCGTCCAGTACACTTGGAATCTTGGAAACACAGCCCCACCATTTGCCATGGACTGATCCACACTGCACTGGAACAGGGTGAGGCCCCAGAACACCTGCAATACATTGATGACATCATCATGTGGGGCAACACAGCAGAAGTTGTTTTCAAGAAAGGGGAGAATAGTCCAAATCCTTCTGAAGGCCGGTTTTGCCATAAAACAAAGTAAGGTCAAGGGGCCTGCACAGGAGATCCAGTTTTTAGGAATAAAATGGCAAGATGGATGTCATCAGATCCCAATGGATGTGATCAACAAARTAACAGCCATGTCTCCACCAACTAGCAAAAAGGAAACACAAGCCTTCTTAGGCGTGGTGGGCTTTTGGAGAATGCATATTCCAGATTACAGCCTGATTGTAAGCCCTCTTTATCAACTGACCAGGAAGAAGAACAATTTCAAGTGGGGCCCTGAGCAACAACAAGCCTTTGAACAAATTAAACAGAAGATAGTTCAGGCAGTAGCCCTTGGGCTGGTCCGGGTAGGACAAGATGTAAAGAATGTGCTCTACACCGCAGCCGGGCAGAATGGCCCTACATGGAGCCTCTGGCAGAAAGCACCAGGGGAGACTCGAGGTCCACTCTTGGGGTTTTGGAGGATTTTGGAGGATTCGGGGATACAGAGGATCCGAGGCCCGCTATACTCCAACTGAGAAAGAGATATTGGCAGCCTATGAAGGGGTTCGAGCTGCTTTAGAAGTGGTTGGTACTGAAGCACAGCTCCTCCTGGCACCCTGACTGCCGGTGCTGGGCTGGATGTTCAAAGGGAGGGTCTCCTCTACACATCATGCAACCGATGGTACCTGGAGTAAGTGGGTCGCACTGATCACACAACGGGCCCGAACAGGAAACCCCAGTCGCCCAGGAATCTTGGAAGTGATCACAAACTGGCCAGAAGGCAAAGATTTTGGAATGTCCCTAGAGGAGGAGGTGACACATGCTGAAGAGGCCCCACTGTATAATAAAATGCCAGAAAATGAGAAGCAATATGCCCTGTTCACTGATGGGTCCTGTCATCTTGTGGGAAAGCATTGGAGGTGGAAGGCTGCTGTATGGAGTCCTATACAGCAAGTCGCAGAAACTGCTGAAGGAGAAGGTGAATCGAATCAGTCTGCAGAGATGAAAGCCATCCAGCTGGCTTTAGACATTGTTGAACGAGAAAAATGGCCAGTACTTTATATTGACTCATGGATGTTGGCAAATGCCCTGTGGGGGTGGTTGCAGCCATGGAAGCAGAACAACTGACAGCGCAGAGGTAAAGCCATCTGGGCTGCCGTATTGTGGGGCAAGATATCGCTGCCTGGGTAGAGCACCTGGTTGTAAAAGTACGTCACGTAGATGCTCAAGAGTCGGGCTACTGAAGAACACCAGAACAACCAGCAGGTGGACCAGGCTGCTAAGATTGAAGTGGCTCAGGTGGATCTGGACTGGCARCACAAGGGTGAATTATKTSTAGCTCGGTGGGCCCATGACACCTCAGGCCATCAAGGAAGAGACACAACATATAGATAGGCTCGTGATCGAGGGGTGGACTTGACCATGGACACTATTGCACAGGTTATCCATGAATGCGAAACATGCGCTGCCATCAAGCAAGCCAAGCGAGTAAAACCTCTTTGGTATGGAGGGCGATGGCTGAAGTATAAATATGGGGAGGCCTGGCAGATTGAYTATATCACACTCCCAGAAACCCACCAAGGCAAGCGCTATGTGCTCGCCATGGTGGAAGCAACCACCGAATGGCTGGAAACATACCCTGTGCCCCATGCCACTGCCCGGAACACGATCCTGGGCCTCGAAAAGCAAGTCCTATGGCGACATGGCACCCCAGAGAGAATTGAGTCAGACAACAGGACTCATTTCCGAAACACCCTCATAGACACCTGGGCCAGAGAGCACGGCATTGAGTGGGTATATCACATCCCTTATCGTGCACCAGCCTCCGGGAAAATCAAGTGATACAATGGACTGTTAAAAACCACACTGAGAGCACTGGGCGGTGGGACATTCAAGCATTGGGACACACATTTAGCAAAGGCCACCTGGCTACTCAGCACTAGGGGATCTTTCAATTGAGCTGGCCCTGCCCAATCAAAACTTTTATGTACTGTAGAGGTGGATAAAGTCCCTGTAGTGCACATAAAAAATATGCTGGGGAAGACAGTCTGGGTTACTCCTGCCTTGGAAAAGGGAAAAGCTATTCATGGGATTGCTTTTGCTCAGGGACCTGGGTGCGCTTGATGGGTAATGCGAAAACACGGGGAAGTTCGATGTGTACCTCAAAGGGATTTGATTTTGGGTGAAAATTGCCAATGAACTGAATTGTATGATGTTAATTGCTATACAATGCTGTATGTCATCACTTCTATGGTTGCTATATGTCATATCAATGGTACTGCAGTAAGAATCATCCAGATTAACGAAGAATGAACTTTGATGAAACTGAGTGAAGTGCAGCAACGATAGAACTGGACAAGCGCAGCGATAATAGAACCAAAACTGGCTTCAGGATGCAACAATCCAACACCACACACCACCTCTCCTGCCCTGAAAGACTGTTATGACAGATGGAGACCAAAGTCATGGACTAAATTAACTCAATGGACTTTTTAGAAGGATGGCCCACAGACTAAGGGAATGATATCTGTGTGTATGTATCAGAAGACAGGAAAAGTGGTGGTGATTAATTGGGATGTATCAGAGCATGTGAGACTTGGGCATGATGTAGATGGTATAGAATAAGGGGTGGATACTGTCCTGGTTTTGGCTGGGATAGAGTTAATTTTCTTCCTAGTAGCTGGTATAGTGCTGTGTTTTGGATTTAGTATGAGAAGAACGTTGATAACACACTGATGTTTTAGTTGTTGCTAAGTAGTGTTTACACTAGTCAAGGACTTTTCAGCTTCCCATGCTCTGCCAGGTGCATAAGAAGCTGGGAGGGAGCATTGCCAGGACAGCTGACCCAAACTGGCCAACAGGGTATTCCATACCATATGACGTCATGCTTGGTATATAACCTAGAGGGGTGGTCTGGGAAGCAGCGATTGTGTCTTGGGGACTGGCTGAACATCAGTCGGTGGCTGGTGAGCAATTGCATTGTGCATCACTTATTTTGTATATTCTATCATCATCATTATTTTTTTCCCCTTCCTTTTCTGTTCTATTAAACTGTCCTTATCTCAGTCCATGTGTTTTACCTTTTTTCGGTTCTCTCCCCCGTCCCACCGGAGCATGGAGGAGTGAGCGAGCAGATGTGTGGTGTTTGGCTGCCTGCCCGGTTAAACCATAGCACTATTATTGCATTTTTGTTTCTTGTAATAGCTGTATCCTGGAGATTCTCACAATAATATTGGGGACTTCAAAAAACTTCCATTTTGGGACAGACATAGTGACTGGAAAAACTTGGGGACCTCTGCTTTAGTCTTTAATCATTTCCTTACTATTCCTTTAAAGACAAATACATTCATAGAAAATAATGCTTAAAACAAGTATATGAGGAAACAAGCAAACTCCTCACAGAAAGCTGTCTCCTTTTTCTATCAGCCCTACCAACAGGCAATAAATGTTGATGACTAAAATGATATATGTAAACCTCATATGCATGTAAGAGCATGAATATTAGCAAGAGATTTTTCAATGTTTTTCCACTCATCCACTAAAATAGGAAAGGCAGGCATTTAATCTGCATCCCATCTGCAACAGATGTTGAACTAGACATAGGCTGTTTGGGCACGGCCCCATCTTTTGAGGGAGAAAAGAGTTTTATCTTATGGATGTGCACTGACCCATCCCACATATCCCTAGGCCAGAGAACAGGCCCTGGCTTGCTTTTATTTCATAATCTAGGTATAGCCAAAGATGCTGACTCTATACATAGTTGGTTAGAAATGTGAAGTGCTCAGTTACTCCAAGTGAGAGAATTGAAATCTTTTTCCATTAACTTTTTTCTCCTATGAAGTTTAGGGTTTGGCAATTCAGCATTTTCTAACACTCTGCATCAAAATTCACAGCTCAATGAGCAAATAAATCACACAGAAATTAGAAACTCTAAATGCATTAAAGTCACAACCGATTTGACCTGGTAGTAAACATTATTTACATTATTATAATAACTTATTTGTGGGCTCCTTCAATTTCTATTCTTCTCATCTACTTTTCTGAGCATACAGATGAGTTTTCTCTATTTTTTTGCCTTGATGCACGTATCTGGCTATCATACTGATTGCATGATGCATATTTTACGAGACATAAAAGAAAAATAGCCACAAATACAGCATAAGTTCCAACATAACTATGCCTCTGGAAGTTACTAGTTTTTGAGGGTTTTGTAATGCTAACAATGAAGATTCCTATTTGCTCATTTAAATTACATATACTTAACAGCATTCACAATCCGCTCAGATAATAATCTCTAATTATTTTTATTTTTTTAAATTCTTGTGTCACTGAAATACGTATGCATTCTAGCTCCTATGTGTAATACTACAATGTACACGGTTGTCCCTTGTGTATGTGGTAAGTGATACTAGTATAGTCAAAAGGGCATCAGGTGATACTCTGTCTCACAGTTCATATGGCCAACAATATGTAAACAAGAATTATAAGCTGAAGACGAAATATTTTTTTAAAAAAGACCCAATTAAGAAAAAGAAAATACTTAATCTATATGTGTTTGTAGCATGAAGCACATAATTCAATTCCAGGCCAATAATTTCTATCTGTTATCAGAAAAATATCCTTCCCAGCTGAGAGGAAGAGAAATTGCCAGCTATGATAAAATTCTGGAAATTATTCATACTGCTTTCTTTGTTTGGCAGCACAGACCTTGACATTACAGATGATCAAAGAACATCCTTTACCTAGGAAAAAGCAAGAGCTAACACGAGCCAAGAGAGACCCAAAATGTTTTATCAATGTAGTCATTTGATCCCCATCTCCTATGCTTCATGTAATAAAAATCTTACTTCATAAGAAATAATATTTTTAAGGCTCTTTTTCATTATTTTTGCAATTAAAAAAAACTGAGGCTACATATAAATTTGAGCTGATAGTTTTCTCAAAGCCAAAAAAGTTACGAGCTTTCTCTATTAAAAATGCATGTTTCAGATGTAATAAGATGAAATTTTTCTCTCTGATCCCCCAATAAAGGCCTAATCTGCATGCCATATTGCCTAAGAATGTAAGAAATTTCTGACACAAAGCATAGGAAATATCATGCTGATCTATTTCAATAATATATGAACATAAAATCCAAGTAATGAGTCCACGTATCCTATTGAAAAATTAAACAGTACATGATTACGTTGAATGTAGTTTGAAATGCAACTGGTAAGAATAAAAGACAGTGAAACTCATTAGAATTAGTATACCCAAGAGGCAGGGATAGGGAGAAGGGGTTGTTCAAAGCTTTCTTTTGGTATCAGCACTAAATAAAAATTTTACTTCCCAAACTGTGAAATACAAAAAATAAAAATGTGTTACTTTTGGAAATTTCATCTCTGAAAACTAATATCTACATATTTTATACACAAATATGGATATGATATATATATACCTACAGTTCATAATGCATAGCAAGTAGTATAAAATACAATTCCCATCCTCACAGGTTAACAAAAATTACATTAACAAGAGTATTCAAAGTACACAGAAATTTTGGTCTTGATTGCTTTTCTTCAACTATGGCAGTTTTTGCTGCCTCTTGATTCTTGGGACCAGAGGCCAGTGATAGGTATCTCCTTATTCCACAAGAGAAGAGAATGGAAGAAACAAAGCACTGCTCATAGTAAGCAATATGTTTAAGTTACTGCAGCTTAATGTTCCGTAAAAAAAACTGAGACTGCCAATAAATACAACCAAAAAACATTAGCCAGAACATGCTGAAACAAGAAATACCTATCACAGAAAGGCCAGTTTCCAGGATCACAATTATGTCACTTCAAAAAAGAAAAAACCTCATATTTTCATTTGGCAAAATCTAGGAATTCTTTAGTTTACTGAAATTAAACTACTTCCTGAAGTGATTAAACTGTTTTACCCTCTTTTGTCCAGAAGAACCAAAGCTTATTAAGCCCTTGCCAACTGGAAAGTGCTGTTAATCGATGTGTTTTTTTTTTTTAATGCAACCAGTCATTTAAAAACACAACAGCTGAAATAGCACGGTTTCTAACCTATCCCATGTTAGTGCTGATTTCCCAGATAGGACTGTTCTGGCTTATTAATTTCCAAGGGAGCATCACTCCTTATTCAGCAACTGCAGATATTGGGCATTGTATTTCTACCGCTTCCAAAAGACCACAAGATACACGTTCCTTCCAGCTCATGTAGAGCAGAATTTCACAGAGAGTTTTCTGCAGAACTTTCTCAGCTAATGGAGCTAAAAGAGATTCACCTTTAATCCTGCTGTCCGGTCTTTGAATTGTAACTGTTGTGGGAAGTTGCACTGAAGTATGTTGAAACAGTAGGAGGAGTAAAGTTTTGAAAATCTGCCCTGTGACCCTGAAATGACTCTAGATCATGGTGGAGGAGAAAACCTCCAGCGTGAAAACCTCTGGTTGCTCTTTCTCACCTGGGAGATTAGCTGCTCTTCTTCCAATCAGTTTCTGCATATGTTTTACTGCACAAACTATAAAGCAAAAGTCTAGCCTAGAGATAATGAAAACTTGAATAATTTTAGCTAGGTCAGCCCCAAAACAGGATCAAGCAGAAGGAAGTATATATGTTCTTGTCCACAGTCCTGTTGAACATCTAGAAGAAAGTAATAGTCTCAGCAAGACCCTAAGCTAAACACCTCCCTCTCTTTCCCTACAATTATAGGAGGGTTCCTTTTAATAGGGTTGCAAGCATTTACTTTTCTGACCAGCAGTGCTTCTCTTTTGAATTGACTGTGTTTTCATCACATCACCGCACAGTCAGCAAGGCCAGAAATTGTATGACATGAAAACAAGATGTAAGCCAAATGCAAAACATTTTGTGGTATCTTCTGACTGACTAGGGAAATGAGTGCTCTATGGGATTCCAAAGCTGAGGACTTTCAGAGATGGACTCGTATGATTGACACATGAACTCACTGATTGTTCTCATATGATTAACGTATTCCTCTGAAACACATTCAAACAAAAAGCAGTGGAGTGTGCATGATTCTGCCAAGGCAGTTACACAGTTTTTTTGAACTGAACATGGTTTAAATGCAATCAGTATCTTGCTCTTTTGTTATGCTTCAAACCCACTGTAAATTATTTTAAATGGAAATTCTCCCCTCCACCCCCCAGTTCTAATTTTTTTTCTTAAATGGCTAAATACTTCTGGAATATGTGTTTACCAAATACATGTAATAATAGAAAATAAAACCCCTTGTACCAAAAAAAAAAAAACCACAACAAAAAACAAACCAACCAACCMAAACAACATTTAACTCCTAAACATTCAAAGTTAGGACATGCCAGATTTACAAGCAGTAGATAATTGCCTGCTTTTGCATTCACCCTATACACTGAATGAGATTGTGATCCTGTGGAGAAAACTGTAAAGGGTATCCAAATAATCAGCGCCTGTATCCTAATACATTAGCACAAGAAAGGGAGTTAACACTGCAGCTGTAAATCTGGCAATTCCTATCTTTAAATTACAGTCACTTATTTTGCATTCCTTAGACATTCTTTTTGGTTTTGCAGTCTCCCAGGTTGTGCTTCTTTCCTTTGCAAACCGAAGTTGGAGACAAAGAGCACACTTTGGGCAGCGCCAACAGTTGTCCCTCCCCTGTCGCGAACCGCGAGCAGAGGGTGAGGAGCTCGGAGCCCCCCGACTGCCGCAGCCCCCCACCTGCCACCGGTAGCTGGCAGGAAGCAGCGGCTGGTTCCCTTGGCGGAGAGGGAACTCTTTGCAGGGCCAGACTGACTGCAGGCAGTGATCAAGGAGACAAGGCTCCACAGTGCAGATGGTATTGCTGTGTGGTGAGGGGGAAAAGATTACTACGGTCTTCGGCTTCATTAAGTTTACAATTTCCAGACCTAAGCCCTAACAAACATTTCAAGAAACTGCATGCCGTTACCTGTTCAAGTTTGGTTGTAGTGCTCACAGCCACATTTTCAGATGCACTGTCTTGAGATTGCTGCTTACATAAGCCTTTAGCTGCATCTTTAAACATGGTGTCTTTCTCCAGCAAACTGTCTTGCTTGGCAATTGGTAAAGCCAGGGGATTGCTACAAAGAGAATCAATAAGCAATTAGACTCCTCCTGAAGACGTCAGACAAACAAAAGATTGCCAAATGTGGGTGACACAAACACAGAACTAAGATACGATGCAAGGCTGAGACACTAGTTACCTGTCCAAGTACAAGAAAGAAATTGGTGAGAAATAAACTGTTCACATAAGTTGGTCTGTTCCCAAAGACACAGAGCAAAACACTTTGATCTAAAATTCACCTTTATGCATATCTTTCCTGAAGCATAACTGAGCAAGCCAAAGAGAATATGCATGAATCTGCTTTTGACAGCACTAGGCTGGCAAATCAATAGCCAGTTTGGAAACTGAATTTAAAATACACAATTAAGCTACGCAATACTGTTTTGAAAAATAGCATGTTTTAAAATAATTCAATACAGATATTGCCATTGTGGTTAATAAAATTAAATTCCACTCCTTTTTAGCTTAGTTTTAATCAGACAATACCCAAGATATATTTTATGACCAAAAGCTGCTTTGAATTTGTGATATGCTAAAAAAAACTCTAGCAAACAGAAGACTCCTGAAATTACTGTAACGATACACAATACTCTTCATTCACATATGAGTTAAACCTATTCTTACACGCATGGAGATGTTTTCTCTACTGACACTTCAGACTACATCACACTTCTGAAAAACAACAATGCCAAAATCTTGGATGATTTTGGCAGTGTTTTACATCCAGAGGAATTAGCGAGGAATCAGCTCCGGGAGCTGAAAACACAAACATCTTAAAAAATAATTGTCTGGACTCTGACAGTGCAAATGAGACAATCTCATGGAGTGTACAGCAGCTCCTTGCCAAAATGTGTGCATAATGTCTTTGAAAGGAAATGTGGACTCAATGTGGGAATGTGGGAATAGGGCATTCCACTATGGGATAAAGCCCAGATGTCAAACTTAGTTAAAAAAAAAATATCTCATTTTTACTCTAAGTTACTTGAGTTTGATCACTGATTATCATAAAGCCAGGATTATACACACAGTCAACTCAAATGAAATTAAGGAGGACCCATAGCTAACATTGATTTCCATTGGTGTTGGAAACAAAACTGAAACACAGACATAGTTTTAGAAAGGTACAGTCCTAAGCAAAGACAAAGCACCTTCCAAGCAGAATTCACTGAAAAACAAGTCAAAGTAGTTTCCCATTGGAAAAAAAATACATGAACAAACCCTTTCTTTTGATGAAACCCTCAGTATGCAAACATCGAAAGACATAGTTTCAACATTTTATAATGAAATATACACAATTTCCTTTCTAATGATGTTTTGCTTCAGATATTTTAATGTAAAATGTCTAGAGGAACACTGGTGAAAATAATTATTTTTTTTATTGCTTTGATTGACCTAAGATAAATCTGCCATAAATTTGTTCACCAAATGTTACACGGACAAAAGATTCAAAAGCCAAGTGTTTTTGCCTTTTTTCTTGATTTGGATTGCAGAACACAAAAGCCGTTAGCCAACTCTTTTCATGATCTTGGCAATTAGACATCATAGAATAAGAGATATCAGTGATTAGATGGTAGAAGAAATTAAATAGCTGTGACACCCACAAGCAGAAATGTCTAATTCACATTTTACCCAGACTCAGAATTGAACAAAACATAATTAAATATAAATTTTTATTTTTGAGTAGTCTTTTGCTATTGTACAAAACTGCTCAAATTCCTGTGGTCTGAATTATTTTTAAGATTTGATCACAGACAAAGAGAAGAAAAATGTAAAGAAAAACATAACCCAAATGAATTCAAATATTAAAAATCGAAGCACTGCCATTTATAACTTTTTATTATTCATGTGATGATTCTTTCAAATTGTCTATATCCAGGATTTTTTTTCTGTGAAGTTGAACCTTACCCATTTAATCTTACCACTTTTGTGTTAACTATACAACAGACATTAGAAACACTTCTTAAAATTCAGCTGTAAACTCCTTGCAACCAAATAAACTTTTCAGGTGTCACAAAAGAGAAGTAGGTTGTAAATCACAGCAAAGTGTGGGGAAAAAAGGTGCCTACTGTTTCCACAGATGCATTTTGAACTTAAGAGGACAATAATAACATGACTTAAAAGACGTGTTCCATGTATTGATGTAGAGGAGAATAGCATATAAATTATGTGCATTTGTGAGATATCAATAGGACTTTATGTGATGGAAATGCTGACATATAATTCATATTACAACAAAAATGTGAATGATTTCAAGAAAGAAAAAACATATTAAAATTACTCCAACAGTTCATTATGACTCAGGTTCAAGAAGACACTGTGAAAAATAAAACAAACTGAAAGAAAATGTTTCCAGAAAACAGTGGCTTTTTAGAAAAATATTTCTATTAACATTCATATGTATTTCTATTAGTCACAAGATGAAGTCAAGCAATGCCATTGAAAATTGAACTATAGGACAGCACAAGAGAAGATTTTATGTTAATGTAGGCAAGTGGATTAGCCTGAACTGTTTTCTTTTATGAAAATTAATGGATAATTAATAGATAATTAACCACAAAGGGAGACTTAAGCCGAAATAATATTACATAATAGAGAGGAAGGAGAGTTATCTAGGGTAATCTTATTTGAACAAGGTAGGACTGTTGCTACTGGCATACCTAACCAGGAAAAAATCTTGCATGTTATATGGAGGAATAGTCATTTCAATTTTTAGGTGTATAAACCATCATATATGGAATTAATTTGAAGTTTTGTGTAGGTTTTTTTTTAGATAAACTGAGATTATTTTCTATAAGTTGCCGTCCTCTAGCATGTCCTTGTTTTTTARGAAAAAAGAAATCATACAGAAAACTGGGACCTGACAAACAAATAATTGGCAGTTTTATCATCAGTATTTCAATCACTACTGCAGCTTATAACTTGGTAGAAAGATGTTATAAAAAGCATTATATCAAGGCAGATTCTGCAATGACATTTTCATGGGCTCTTTGAGCTTATAGCTTTTGATGTAGAGAAATTCTGTTACTGTAATCCTTCCACAGGCAATTTTGAGGTCCTCCAAACAATTTCTAAGCTAGTTAACAGCTGTAAACTGCATAATCTCTGAAATTTCACTCTAAAAAACTTTTTAAAGTTACATAACAGAAGCTTCAGAATGGATTAAACACTAGAAGAGTGTTTGAAACCACTAGAATAATTAAAATGCAAGTTGCTACATAAATGGTTAAATGGAAATGCTCTGTAAAAAGAAAAATGTAATCTCTTTTCTGTTTGCTGTCTCGAACACATCTATGTATATTTTATTTCACATTCTTCTGCTGATTTTGAAACACATCCATTACCCTAATTAATATTTACTTATTTAAATATGTATCAGAAAGTATATAATGTGATTAAGTTCGCATTACTTTGAGAATAAGATCCTAATTTTTTAGTATTTATTACTACCTAGATGACTGCACTATCTGTGTGCTTAGGGACTATTTCACCAAGAAAAGTTCTACTAAACTAGAAGTGCAGTGGTGATCATTGCTGCCATATCACGAGCCTAAAGTCACCTTTAAACAGATACAGCTAATTTAATTTCCTGAACTATAAGCTATGTCAATTAATGTATCCTGGTGCAGGTTTTTTTGCCAGTGGAGTGACAGAATTTCTTCTGATTGTACCATTAGAATTAAAACTGGCAAAACTGTCCAGCATAGACCTTCGGTCAACCTTCAAAAAACCTCACGACATTAGTAAAATTCTGTCCTTTAGCTAATTTACTTGGTCAACCATCAAAGAAACTCATACTGGTAATAGAAAGGAAAGATAAATGTTGATTATATGACAATGTGGTCTCGAATATGACACCAGCTCCCTACTCCATGGCCTTTGCTGCCACCCATTTTCATGGGCCAGGTTCCACCATTTTATTCACAAATTATAATACTTTAGCAAAACAGTAAGAAACACTCAGATAAGATGGCAATGCATTAATTAATGGTACATCACAAACACGTTTGTAAATCCTTACAATGAGATGCTGTTAAAATTTATATAACACACTGAGCAAAGTGCATTTCCTGCAAATTACTGTACTGGGCATAAGCTGCAAGGTTTTGGTAGCAGAGGGGCTGCAGGGGGGGTCTCTGTGGGAAGAGGTCACATGCTGCCCCATGCCGGACACAGTTTCAGCCATCTCTGCAATGGACGCACCATAGGACACAGCTGAGCCCTTTGGCCAAGCTGGTGACGCCTCTGTGAAAACATATTTAAGAAAGGGCAGAAAATGACGCAGGGAGAGAGGAAGAGGGAACAAAAAGACTGGGAAACAAAAGAGGGACCACCAAGGTCAAAGGAGTAGGAGGTGCTCCATGGCAGAGCAGGCACCACCAGTCCCTGAAGGGACTTCAGTTATTTCTCTCTGCCGCTGCTTCCTTCTTCCTCTTTTCCTGTGGGGCACATGGAGGAGCCATGCTGGGGCAGGTACTCCCCTGGAAGGACTGCAGCCCACGGGTAGGTCCACACCAGAGCAGATATTTCCCTGAAGGCACTGTGGCCCTTGGAGGGACTATGCTGGAGCAGGTACAGCCCTGAAGGTACTACAGCTTGTGGAGGACCCATGCCAAAGCACAGGAAAAGAGCAAGAATGAAGGAGCGGCGGAGGGAAGTAACTGCAACCCTGCCCTGTTGAGCCCTGAATCCCTCACTGACGAGATTAAGTGTAACTTGCAGCAATAACAAGGGGAACGAGAAAATGTTCTTGGAGTGAGGCTGAACTTCAGAAGGGGGGAGGAAAGGTGTTTTCCCCAAGTGTATAAATGTTTGCTTCCTTTTTTGCTTTCCTTTTTAAGCAATATAAATCTAACTACAAATTTGTAACTTCCTGGAGCTGTTTCATTTTATCTGTGATTGCACATATTATTTTTACTTTCAGGACTTGTCCCTGCTTCTCTCATAAGCAATGGTAGTTTTACTACACTATTCCCATCTACCTTAATAAAAGGATGTTTGGGTTTACAGTATTAACCTCTAATAATTCTGCTAAGGCAACCCCAGATAATTTTACTGGCAATTATAACAATGTATTTTATTACTCATAGTCTATATTTATAGAATTAAGGTTGACAAAAAGAGAGGAGACATACAAATACAAAAGATGATTCAGTAGATTTCCAAAATGAAAGAGTTACTCGACCCATTAAATCACACAGAATCACAGAATCACAGAATGATTGAGGTTGGAAGGCACCTCTAAAAGGCATCTTGTCCAACCCCCCTGGTCAAGCAGGGACACATAGAGCCTTTTGCCCAGGACCATGTCCAGATGGGTTTTGAATATCTCCAAGGACACACAGACAGGGTTCACAGATTGACAAATACAGTTCAAATGATAAGCTGGCCTCGGTGCATCACTCTTAACAACAGAAACACTTACAGTTTATTGGAAATTGTGGGCAGATCATGGATGATCTCTTCATATGGCTCTTCTTGAGATAAAGTAGAAACAGCTAGAGGGTCTTTCATTTTTTCCTCCCAAACAATTTCAGCCTTCAGAAGCATTTCCTCAATAAACTCAGAAGCTGCAACATCTAAGACATTGTAACACCAGGATATCAGACAAAGAAAACAGCACAGAAAAGCTCCTTTCACTTCGAATCTCTAGATCAAATTAAGATTAAGCATTCAGCTAGATAAAATGAAAAGAATTGCTCAGATATTGATAAAATAATACTTGAAATTACTGACAAAACAAAGGCAAAGTAAATTCAGTATGGAATTAAGTTGTCATTTGCAAAACCTCAAAACCGTTCTCACTGTGTAGTGAACTGAAATATTATTCAATAATTCATAGGACTTCAGGAAAAGCAACACAACTGTTTTCAATTCAGTATTTCAATGAAAACATGTACTGAAATCCTTTTCAAACCTTTTACATTTCTACAAACGAGATTTATATGACTTGCACATACAGAAGTGCTGAAATCAGTTGTGTTTGCAGACCAGAAATATAGTTAACTCAACTGTGTTAAATACACACTAAATGTGGTTAGCTAGCTGTATTGTTAGATAATCTCAGTTTGGTCCATAGCCAAATACAAATATAAACTGGCATGTATCTAACCACAAACAACTTTCCTGAGGTTAAGTGTCATGAAGTTCTCTGGGAGTGTATTTGTAGGTGGCACATTATTTGAAGCATAACGTATCTTAGTTTATTATGCAAAGGAAGTTTCTCCTCATAATCTGACAGAAAGATTATATTTTCTACGTTACTGGGTTCCTTCTTCATTTTATCCTAGGCATAGAAGGTTGAACCATATGTTTCTTCTCTCCAACACTGCTATCTAGCATTACTGTGTTAGCCCTGCTTTGATCATTGAGTTAGACCGGTTGATCTGAAGACCCTTCCAACCTAGTATATTCTATAATTCTGTTATCTTTAGAGCCAGTGCTTCAGCTCCCTGTTGCTACCTGGTCTAAGAAGGTGCCTTCTTCTGTGGGAAACAATAGGTGTTACACTTGAAAACTGGATGGTGAATTTGCTTTCAGCCAACAGCTATAGAGATTCCAGTTCATGACGCTATGTACTATCATTAGTTGAGACAGAGAAAGGAACTCAGTAAGAAGTCACCGAGGAAGTATAAATGCAGCTACCACCAAGGCACTGAAGAACTTAAAAGGAATAAACATAACTAAAAATAAACAGGGAATTCAACAAATGGAAAAGCATGCTATCATTTGATATGACTCCTGCATGATCATGACTAGCAGTTCTCAGCAATATATGAAAAAACATATATACACATGCATATGTGTATATAACCCTACACACTATATAAACTATATGTATACACACATACATATGTGTGCCTGTGTGTGTATAACTAAGAAAGCAAGAAGGAAAGAAAACAGTGTCACAGTAACTAGTACATACATAATATACATGGATTTTCACCTACCTGAAGGCTTTTCATTATTGCAGTTAAGAAGATTGGGATTTGCCCAGTGCATCAAAAGCAGCTTCACAAGGTTGGTCTAAAATGGGCAAAACCAGAGGTGTTTGAAATGGTAGAAGTAGGACAGGAGCAGTATACCTGTAATTCAGTGTATTCTTTCCTTCCTACACTAGCTGAAATCATATGATAAACCATATGCAATAGCTCCAAAATACCACCTTCTGCAGCTACTACACACATTGGTATAAATCACAAAACCCAAAATAAAATACAGTTCTTGTACAGTTTCAGTGTACCCTCAGCATAACTCCACCCCCAAAGTCTCTCTCCATCCTTACATGTGTAAACAAATCCGCATCAGTAAGGAAAAAAACTAACCCTCCATTACCACCTGTCATGACTTAGATCACAAATATTTCTTTATGCCTAACTAATTCAACAACTGTCTACCATCACTGACAAAGGGGGCTGACTCACAGCCATCATGGAAGTAAATCTGTTCCCTGTCAGTAGTAGAAATTGGCACATTTATCTTATGTTTACCAAATCCATTTAACGTATTAGTAATGGTAGCAATTATAGTACAGTAGAGTAGGGTAGACTATCATATAATGAAAAAGCCTAAAACATATTTTTCAATTCCTGCAAGAATGCTGCAAGCCACTGTTTTTAGTGAGCTCTTCTACCGCTGCACTGAAGTCTCTAGAGATATTTCTCCATCAAAGGCTGTAGTAATGTCTACCCTGATAAATTGGTTGGTCAGAAAGGAGTAAGAAACTTTACAAGGAGCAAAAAATACATTTAGAATGTGAATACAGAGCTCAACCAAATGAGAGAACTGTTTGCACTTTTGGATATATGCTAAAGCAAATAGAATTTATAATGTAAATGTAACCAACAGGGGATGCCAGGATGAGCACACGGGAAAATAAACTGTGCAGAAAAGAAAGGATTCTTCAGAGCAGAAGAAGAGAGCTACAGATAAATGAGACCTGAATCGGAAGGCAGCTAAGGGAAAGGATAGTAATTTGGCATCAAAACAAGCAATAAATAAATCAATGAATAAAGGCTAAAAATGAAGGAAATCATTGCAATAAAAATAATAAAATTCAATATGGATTCAGTACACAGGAGGCAACTTACTACAAAAGACCATGATAAGGAGGAATCAGTTAAATGGAAAAAACTCTCAAACTTCTAATCACAGAAAAATAGGAAAATATTGTTGCAAATATCTATAGAAATAAAAAGATCTTGCTCTCCTCAGCTTTCTAATGCTGGGTTTCTATTCTGACAGTAACAGCAGAAAATTCAGCAAACTGTGGAAGCAGGGAGGAAGCTATAACAGGTTTATTTCCAAATCCAATTAGCCCTGCTTCCAACTGACAACCTTCAACACATATATCTCTGTGTTTTTTCATTATGAAAAAATGGAGTGTGCTTAGTCGTTGAGCTGACTAAATCAGTAGCAGTTGCACAATCTCGTTAACAGCCATTCTAAAAAGTGGTAGTGGTTCTAYCAAAGGAGGGGGTTTTTAAATGCACTTTCAGTTTAGTAACAATACACAGCTTTTTGGGTTACCGAAGTTCTGGATTTATGCCACAAGAAGTCCCTTCCATGCTGCAATGTCAATGCTTCCTGCTGCCAAAGAAATAACTCCTGCTGGAAATCCTTGGTGCATGTCACCAAGGCTAAGGTATTCAGGTCACTGCTAATTTCAGTTACCTGCTATTGGATATGCAAAACTGTCTGTGTTAGTTTTAACCTCATTCACTTATGTTTTAGAAGCAGTATTTTAAAATGCAATTGCCAGATCTTCAGAACTGTGCCTAGCAGTAGAAATATTTGTAATTACAGCAAATTATCACTATCTAAAGGTATTTCAATTGCAGAGTTACAAATAAAGGTGGTATGACTACGTTAAGAGAAACTGCAATATCTAATAAAATATGGTAGAACCTAAGAATAAAATGACAATATATATTTTGATTCTTATTTTCCAGTGTTGTCTTTGCCAATTCATAAAAATGAAAAAGCCAGAAGCTTTTTCACCAAGCCAGAAGTTGCTTGCCCTCATTTTCAAAGGCCTTCATAGACCCTTCATGCTTTACTTACTCCCACTCATTCAGCATTCAAACTCCAGTTCCCACCTCACATCAGTCTGTGATACATTTTCAAATGTCTATTTCTGTCCTTTTTCTAGGCTGCACCTTATACTAGTAAGGAAGTTTTCAAAACATCTGCAAAACTACATTGTAAACCTCCATTCACAGCCTGTTCTGATGTGATGCTTGCCAAACAGAAAAACGGGTAAGGCGCTGCCATTCCACCATTCAGGTGGATTGAAAAAATGGCTCAATGGCTGGGCCCAGAGGGTGGTGATCAGTGGCAAGAAGTCTAGGTGGAGGCCAGTGACTGTATGCCAGGGATCAATACTGGGTCCAGTCCTGTTCAACGTCTTCATTAATGATCTGGATGATGGGGCAGAGTGCACCCTCAGCAAGTTTGCAGATGACACCAAACTGGGAGGAGTGGTTGATACACCAGAGGGTTGTGCTGCCATCCAGGGAGACCTTGACAGGCTGGAGAAATGGGCTGACAAGAACCTCATGAAGTTCAACAAGGAAAAGTGCTAAGTTCTGCACCTGGGGAGGAACAACCCCAGGCACCAGTACATGCTGGGGGCCACCCAGCTGGAAAGGAGCTTTGCAGAAAAGGACCTGGAGGTTCTGGTAGACACCAAGTTGAACAGGAGCCAGCAATGTGCTTTGGCCACAAAGAAGGTAAATGGTATCCTGAGATGAATTAGGAGGAATGTTGCCAGCAGGTCGAGAGAGGAGATCCTTCCCCTCTACTCAGTCCTGGTGAGGCCACACCTGGTGTACTGTGTCCAGTTCTGGGCTCCTCAGCACAAAAGAGACATGGATACACTGGAGAGAGTCCAGCAAAAGGCCACGAAGATGATTAAGGGACTGGAGCACCTCACATACGAGGAAAGGCTGAGAGAGCTGGGACTCTTCAACTTGGAGAAGAGAAGGCTCAGGGGAATCTCATCCATGTGTGTAAATAATTGAAGGGAGGCTGCAAAGAGGACAGAACCAGGCTCTTTTCAGTGGTGCCCAGTGACAGGACCAGAGGCAATGGGCACCACCTGAAACTCAGAAGGTTCCCTCTGAACATCAGGAAACACTTTTTCACTGTGAAGGTGACCAAGCACTGGCACAGATGGCCCAAAGAAGTTGTAGAGTCTCCATCCTTGGAGATAAGCAAAACCTGTGTGGACATGGTCCTGGGCAACCAGTTCTAGGTGGTCCTGCTTGACCAGGGGAGCTGGACTAGATGACCTCCAACCTCAAACATTCTGTGATTCTGTGTAATGTGGAAAAGGTCACCTATAGCTTTCCCAAAAAAGACCATTTTTTCTCCATCAGAATCAATTTATTAACAAACTTTTAACAGTTTGAATATTTATGGACAGAGGAAATTCTTAATGAAAATATATAAAGAAAGATTATATTAATTACAGCTTTACATAGGCAAGATTAAATAAAAAGGTTTTTTGTGCATGTAAAAACTCTGAGCTTGATAAGCAAGACAGAAAGCATGATCAGATGTGCAGGCAGACTACCACAGTTACAACAAAAGAGCTATGGGTTTTTTTTCCAAAATAGCAAGTGGAAAAAAAAAGCAGCCTGCCTACAGTGAACCTGAGCTTTAGTTCTTCTCAAAGGAAATATTACAAGGAAATGAAGTGCAATTCACATTAATGGGAGCAATTTATGATCTAAAGAGCTAGAAAAACATGCACAGATGAACAGAGAAAACACTGACTGGACATGGGAGCATTGGAGTCGAACAATTCTTTAAATCTAATGAAACAGGGACTGCAACACTGAAAATAAAAAGCTATAAGGGAAAAAAAGGCAGCATAAATAAATTTACTGCAATAGGCACATTATAAAGCCTTCAAATACATTTTCCCCCTTCCAAAAAAGGGGCTAAGTTTTACCACACATTAAGTGTTAGCTAAGGAAGCCCAATGCTCCGTTCCATAAACCACGGCCTTAAGAGCATGAGTGTTGGCCATCTGACAGACTGTGAGGCCTGTTGCCACAGATAAGTGACTGCAGTGACAGGGTAGGAAATACAGGGCACGAAGGAGAGAGAGAGATTTCTCAAGAATCTCCCTATGCACTTGAGGCTGCAAAGGCAGCTCCAAACTGCTCTCAAGCCATGTTAGTTTTACTGCTAGTGAATTAGCTGGGGAGCAGAATCAGTGCTCCTGAAAAGAGTCGTCTTCTCCTGCATGGTCGGATATTTTCCTCTGAAGCAATGCACAGGAGGCTAGATCTGTGCCAGCAACTGCAAAGGATAAGCTGCTGGCTCTGGCTGAGCTTTGAACTCGAGTTATTATCCAAGTCCCAGTGCCGCTACCTCAGATCATTTATTCCCTTTTCTTTACCATTGGAGAGATACCTGCTTAGGTTGTAAATTCAGAAAGCTGGAGATTTTATGCAAATGTCCTGATGTGCTACTTTGCACAGCAATGAATATGCATTATCCAATTTGCATGCACCCCCAACAGTAAATTCCTTCAGTCCTTCACTTTTCTTCCCTGTCAAAACCAACATTTCTATCCACTCCTTTCTTTCTGTTTCAAAGTTGCACATTTCCTACCATCCTTAGTGACCTGGTTCACCATTCATCTTTTGTTCACACCCCCACATCATTTCTTATTCCTCAGGCCCTTTTTTCTCTGTTTTCCATATCTGAGACTACCAGCTCCTTACATGTGTCTCCCCAACTTGTTTTCTTCTACCCTGTTATTGGTGCTTTTCTCCCTTTTTTGGGACAATGCTATTTTTCTTTTCCTTCTTGACATCCATTCCTCAGTTCTCTTTGACTAAGGCCTTCCCATTCTCTTCCTGCAATTTCCTTCCACCTGCTGTGACTTCTCAGGTTTCCGCTCCATTTTCTCTGGATATGGTCCCCAGCGTGCTTTCATCCACAGTGAGAAAAAGCCATATAATAGGAAACTAGTGGATCAACAATCTTAGATCAAAATCAGTATTATTTTGGACCATCAATCTCACGATAGTGTGTGAAACACAGTAAAATCCCCAAGTATTATTCTAATATCTCAGGTGCTTATTCACTAAACACAACAAAACCCTAGGCAGAACACATAAAATACCACTGGTTACACCATTATTACCTGCAGTCTTCACCACTGAGTAAGATGGCCTACATCTGCACTCATAAGAACCAGTTTTCAATCGCTCATAAGGATAAACTTTACTTCACTGTGTTGAAAAAGTGCATGTTTACCTCACTGTGTGATTTTTGTTAGGCAGTTTGCTAGCATTGCTGCCTGTGAGTGCTTATGATTTTATTTTTTTTTTTTAATTAGGTAGAAAAATAAATCAACCAAAAATGAAGCACTGCTGGGAGTAGGGTGTGGGAAAATATGTTGATTGATCCTTGTGAGCTCCAATGTGTGTATGATTTGAAGACTTTGTATTAGGCAGAAGATAAATTTCAAGGGCTGAGAATATTCCTATTGTTGTCTGTTTGGAAAATTGTCAAAACTTCACCAAATTTCAAACCTTGAAAAAATCATAGCCACCAGATGCTTACAAGACAGTTTTTAGATTATAATGGATAAATCAAAGAGTCTACCTTTGCTAGTATGGTCCATTGTAGGTCTAAATGTTAGTCCAACCAGTATCAGTGACTCTGTTTAAGCATCCACTTGGATGTTTAAAAATTTGCAATAAGAAAATAATAATCAGGGAAGTAGTTTCAATTTTTATTATTACTATTATTATTATTACCATTACTAAGCTTCTGTGATAGATGTGCTGTAACTTCATGCTAGCCATATATTTACCAGATGGCATAAATAAGATCAGATAAGTCACTGAGTAAGAAACTGCTTAGAATAACACTGGAGAAATGTATTTAACTAGCAGAATGGGGTGATAATCAGCACTTCACTAAGCATCAAGGACATTGAGAAGAAAAGTGCAGGTTAGGGACCTGTATTCACTTGAGCCTCTGGGGAGTGAAACAAACAAAAGCAAATCCCAAGAAAGAGACTCCCAACATTTGGGAGTAAGGTAATTATTTAACTATTAGAGTTACTGTGAATTGAGTTTTGAAGATCATCTATTTGTTCTCCATTACATAACAGTACGCCTTAGAAGACTGACTCTCCCTTAAAGCTAAAGTCTCATATGTAAATCCCTAAATAAGAGCAATATGATTCAGAAGCGAAAGAGCATTTTCTCTGTGATTGCAAATCTGATCCACAGTACCGCTCTAGACACAGGAAATGATGTCTGAAACTTGCTACAGATCTCCCTTCTTAATACAATATAGATGAGGAAGATATTTTTTCTACTTGAGTGCAGAAAAAGGGGACCATAACCACCTGTGGTCAGCAAAGTGGAACAGATTAGAAAAAGTAGGTTGCGGGAATGAGACTAGCAGCAGGGTAGAAAGAGCAGAGGGAGAAAAATAGAACAGAGCATGGATAAAATGCTGGACTTCGGAACTAACAGCATGAAATAAATGAAGTGAAAGGGAAGAAGAGAGAAATGGCAAGGAGCCAGGATGTAGGTAGAGACAGACTAAGCAGAAAAAGAAAATTAAAGAAGAAAGTGACATGGTGAGGAAAAAACACAGATTGAACAAGGGAGATTGGGACTGTGAGCAAGTGGGAAAAAGGGATAAGTACAACAGAAGGGCAGGAAGGTTGGCATGAAGCCAAAGCAGAGAAGAGAGAAGGCTTGGATGAGAACCAGGGAGAGGAGGAGGGGCAGAAGCTGGCTGTGCAAGGAAATTAGGATTGGGATAAAATGCGTGTGGAAAGGACATGAAGCCAGGCAAATGAATGGGACAATAAGGCAACAGAATAAAGACAAGAATGGAACACACTGGAGGCAATGGGACAAATAAAGTTAAGTGTGGGAGGAATGAACTGTAAAGACTGTGTCTGTTCATACACAGAGCTTGGAATGGAACCCAGGCTCCCCAAGTGTCACCACTACCTTTCTGCAGTCAGCATGTTTAACCGATATGGCCTAAGAGTATGCCTTTTAAACCTCTGGAATAGTTCAAGTAAAGAAGGACAACCTAATAGTGTTTTCAGCTATCTAAGCTAGTGACAAAGGTTACTTAAAAAGTTTTTCTACAGCTGAAGTAAAGACTCCAGCAGTCTTTATTTCAAGACTGATAACCCACATTTTTATTTTTCAGTCCAGCAGGAAATTAGAGAAAAAAATAAAATAAATCAGGGAAAAATATTATGTGATCTTGTGATTAAAGACGCTTACAAGTTATGTTCCTACAAGTTATATATTAATATTACAGAGAGGATCATAATTCTGGCACTTCTCAAAGTTTGTGCCTGAACAGTCTTATTAGACTTCTTTTTCATATATGCCTCTCATGTTTATATATATATATACTTTTATATGTATGTATATGAGAGGAAGTTACTATAGCTGGTATTTCAAGGAAAATGAAATTTATATTGATCACTGAGATCCTGTAATAATCAAATAAATATATAGTGTAGTCTGTGCACATCTCAGCTTTAAAATCATATATGTAAACACTGAGAATTTTATAGTAATTTTATAAATTGAGGTTGCCTCTAGTCTGTATATGAAGCTCAAACTTGTAAATCTATTTTCTTATCATTTGGTATTGTGTGATCTAGCTTTTCTTGCCTTAGTGTTCTGTACCCACAATCAGCATTTGAATCATTTATAGAAACCTGCTGAATATATTGAGAGTGAAAGAAAGATATCACAGGCAGAAATCCCAAAGTGGTCTCTCTACTTGAGGAAAATTAATGTAATTTGATCTGAAGGGAAATACTGCTCTTCTACCTGAGTACAATCATGCATGCCAAAGATGAACAAAAAGACTAAAGAAAAGAGGGTGAGATATGTCTGGATAAAACATTCTCTAGAGGATTTTCTGACCATAAATGAAAGATTCCAACTGCTTGACAGGGAAAATATGTATTTCCTGAGTGACTATATTCTTTTTGAAATACTGAACAAGCATCCCCTTCTTTAGGCTCTTCTCATTGAAAACACTTGTGGAATGTGCAGAAGTCCAGAAACTGCATTCAAAGGAACTGCTATGGCAATGGCCAAACTTGAATGAGATTAAATATCATTTCCTGCAATGAGTTCAGGTATCTCCTTTTCATTGAAGCATACTCTAATGATCTGTGTGGATTTTTTTCTATTTTGGGGTCAACATGCACTTAAAGAAAAGAAAATGAAACTACAGTTCATAGTTGAGTCAAACAACTAATGTGTTTTGGTAACAAAAGAAAATGTGTTCTCTTAGACTTCAGCAAGAAGCACGGAGTCCCTTCTATGATCTGAAAGAAATGCTGTGTTTGGATGAACTAACTAGACAGAGGGGTATGATTCAGTTCAAGCAAACAAGCCAAACAAATGTGTATTAAGGGAGAATATACTTACAGAATGGCAATTTCACACATAAATTTTGAAAATGACACAGGGTATATACAATATGCTAAGAAACATGAGCTAGGCATCTGAGCCCACTAAACAATTTTTATTTATTTGGGATATTTCCAGTTTATTAATGGGAAATCCTTGCTAGTGCAGGAGTTACTCTTGGAGAGGTAGTCAGTAGTTCAACAATTCTCTTTTTTTTTGACATCATGAAACTGTTAAACCTCAAAGCCAGAGGCTAAATCTGTCTCACTAAGTAAGAGAGTGCAATGGAGTAAGCTTAAGTATCCCTTATAATCCACACTGCTTAACTGTTAGCTCTCTCCCTGACTCTGCTTTGGACCACTCCAGCAGCTCTCTACAAACAAGACTAATCTCCTATAGAGGAAACTAGCTCTAAACAATATGAATGTGAGCCAGACTGTTGCCTGGCTTAATCTCTAGCCTTCTTTTATTTAGTAATTTAACAGTTTAGACATAGGCAGCATCCCCCAAGGATGAAATTTTGGGAGAGGCAGTGTTTAAGCTACTGGGGAGTCAGCTCTGACCTGCATGCCTCCGATAGCTGGTTTGAAAGGTGACATTTCTGCGATAAACAACAAAGAAACAGCTTGTGCCTGGGAATTGTGCCAAAGTACCCAAGGCAAACGTCAGCACTGCAGCCTATTCCCACCACGGGGGAGGGCGAGCGCGTGCTTTCCTGATCACAGTAGCCTGGAAGATGTCCAGCGGGGACAGCACTACCAATGCCAGATTACTAGCTGTTCACAAAGTGATTGCTGCGCTAAATTCAAGTTAGCAGGCCCGCCTGAGAAATACAAGTCGCCCTTCCGCAGCTGGTATCAGTGCCAGCATGGGCGGTGCGGTACCCAAGTGACGATGTGTGCCCCACTCTGGTGTGCACAGGCAGCAGCCACATATATACCAGCACTCCCCACGCTGGATGTGAATGAGGCAAGGGAGTACAAACTGCTGTCAGTAACAATACTAAGAATGTATACGTCCAAAAGGCCCTCTTAAATATACATAGGCAACCCTGGCATATTCTAATTTCTTGAGGCTTGTTTTGCTGCCCTCATAATCTGATTTTGAAGAGGTTTTTGTGTGTCACTGATGCAGATTTGCATGTGTGTTGAAGAGGTTATTATATTCCGTCATTTATTAAGGTAAAATTATTAAGGTAGGCAACTCTGACCTTAATACCTCAATAATATCCATTTTTGGTATAATGTTAGAATCTCGATGTGCATTAAAAATAAAAGCCTGCTTTTAGCCCTAATAGTTACAGGAGGCGAAATCACAACAGTCCTAGAAACTCAGAATAACCTTGCTTAAAAATATGCCTATTTTTTGATGCTGTTACCATTCCTTTTTAATGTTTGCATTAAATGGTAGTATTTCAGTTAATAATCTGTCGCACTCGTTGGTGACTTAATCTGTTCCTGCAAAGCAGAGCCTCGTCTTACAAACAGAGAGACGGACCTTCAGGCACTAGCCTTAGTTGCCTTACTCTGTACGTAGTAGCCATATCCTGTACATAACCCTCAAACTCGCTACTAATATCCTGTACTCCTATGAAGAAAGATGTTCTACCCTGGGTCTCCACACTCTGGCACTAATAGGACAATTCATTTATCATTTACCCATGCTCTTTTTCAATATTTGGACTAATACCGTTCTAGCAAATTTTAGATGGTAAATTTATCCATGAGACTGCTTTTCTTTACAAATATATGTAAAAACAGGTACAGATTTTTTTTTTCTTAACATCAGATAATACATACTGACACTTAAAACTCTTAGTTATTTCCTGCTTGGAAACAATGCAACAACCTACTGCTATGTTTTGCTTTTAATAAGATAAGTATTTAACTCTACTCCCTCTGTAGGATTCCCTCTGTGCAGCTTTACGCTGTTTAAGAGTAAGGCATCAAGTCCATGCCCTCTTCATGATGACTGGGGAGACCCAGCACACCCGGTGGGCAACTGACCCATCGTTTGGCCCCTTTGCCCTGCACTTTGGTCTGGATTCCTCCTGTAGAATTTTAAAACGTTCAAGTTAGACCTCTAACATATGCTAGTTGCTCATGACATCTATAATCAGAGAGGGTCAGACCTCTAAGTAATGACTCATCCCACCTATTTTAAATGCACCTCCTAGATCCGTCTGAATTGTACTCTAGAGGTGATTCTTCACATTAGACAAGACAAAGCTTTGACTTTGTACTTAAGTTGTAGTTGGCTAAATTTAGTTGAGAAGAATCCCATCCTAAATAAAAATGGTTTTGCCATTATTAAGGTGTCTCTACAAGACAGGTTTTGATTATAAGATGTGGGTGTGATATCTTTCACATGCTTAGCTCACTCAGGATAATGTATCTTTGCTCCAATAATTTCTCATATAATTTACTGTGGAAGTTGGAGCAATAAGCTTTTTGTAATCCACTTACGTTGTGTATTAATTTACAACTTGAGATTTGTGACAAGAAGCTCGCAGTACCTTTATTCTTTACAAGTTTCCTCCTGTACAGATGCAAATAAAATTTTCTCACTATAAATTTTAAACTTCAGTAGATTCTTCTTTTTTTTTCCCCAGTAAAGTAAATTAGTACCATCTCTATTATTGTTATGGTCTTACAAATAGCCAAATGTGGGGTTTTTTTACTTTTGTGTACTTTGTATTTATTTTAATTTTTTGTATTTTGTGTCTTTGCAAACATAAAACTGTATACCTATAGAGCTCAGSTCCCTCAACTGAGTCTGGATGTCACTCTAAAACAATGTAAGAATTTCTTCATAAGAATATCACTACTCAATTTTTTTCATAAGGTAATATGCAAAATGTATGTATGTAAAGTATCTATAACATAAACCAGTTCAAAAACTAAATGTGTAATTTGTATAACTAATCCAACTGCATTTTATTAAGGTAAGCAGCTTCTCCAAATGAAAAATGTATCTGAATTACTAAGAATTTTGTAGGTATTTTATAAAAAGGAAAAACTATCAGTCCTTATGACTCAAGGAATATAATATTAATTATATATTGCATGGAGTTTGGCTGCAGGTATTGTAGCAACAGTGCTAGTAAACTACTAAACAACAATGGTTTAGAACGGGTTTTTTGAAACTTCTGTGACCAGTCATTAAATGATCACTGCTTATCAGAGAAGTTACAAGATACGAAAAGGCTATTTTTCTGTTCAGGTACATTCCTGGAAGGAAAGAAACGTCTCAAGAATTAAAAAGAACATCAAATTAAAACCAAATAGATGTTTTTACAGCCTTCTAGTAGAACATACAGATTTATCACTGTAGCGAGTATTTCAAGTGAGACTTTTTTAAAAAACCTGCCACAAATATGTGTTACAAGAGGGTGAAACCATAAGGGATGGAGTCCAGAATTTATATTAATGACTTTCTCAGGGAAAATTAATACTTTTGGCTAAAAAATAACTATTTCCTCATAAATATATTTTAAAACAGACTATCCAAATCATGTCTTAACTAAGTTTATTCCCATTCTGCCATACTACTTTTCCCCAAAATAGTAACAACGCTTTTATTTGTATATAATTAATTGCTCAAAAGGCATTGTAAATATGATATGCACATGAATTAATACTAAGGCTAAAATATGTTTCAAAATTATCATCATAAGAAAGGAATTTTTAAAAACACCCCAATGGCTTACCTACTGGATGAAATATTTTCCCTGGTATCTAATAAATTCCTCTTATAAAGGAATTTAAATGATTTACTTGTTTCTTACAAACAGAATCCATATGAAAGCTGCATTTATCTCCTAAATAAGGATGGCAAATTATCTATAATAATAATAAGGTATTTCCAAATTCTATTATTCATTAACACTACGAAGGGAGGATATTTGCTCTGTGTTTTGTTAATTTTAGGGAGTGCAATGTTACTTCATTTGCCTTCCTCCATGTGTACCCATAGTGCTTGTACAGTGACTAGCACAACTGGTCCCTGGCTTCTCACCGAAAACTCCTGGAATAGTAAGAATCACTGCCATCGTCATCTGGGACGTAAAGGGAGAGACAGTTAAACAAAAGAGCCAGCAGAAAGGATCATCTCACAAAACAACAATCTGATCTCTTAGAACACTTCCAAAGGAAAAACATTTTTTCCATTAGCCACTTTCAATTACAAACTTGTTTCAAAAAGAAAAACCCTAACTTTGTGCCAGAAAAGGTATTTCAAGTCATCCAGGGCTAGTGTTGCAAACACATACGTGTTACACATATATAACCAAAGAAAAGTTCTTCCCCAGTCCTTTCAAGTCAGTCCTTTCAAGCCCTTTTCAATAAAACTACTGTTTAGGCTTCACACTGGAAGAGACTTGCAGCCATTGTATAACTACATTAATGCAATACAAAGCCCCAACTTGCAAGCCATCCTGAAACGTAAGAAATAGTAGCTCCAGCTCAAGATTACATCACTGCAATCACCTTACTCCTGAAGAAGAGTTTTCTCACTGAGAGAGTTTTCTCAGAGGGATCAGTGAGGGCAGTAGAACTACGGAACAGCACAGGACAAGATGGGATGAGAAAAATAAAACTACCAGACATGCAAAACGTCACTGATGCCTCACTTGCTAACAAAACTTCGGTTCAGTATATTTTTGCAGAAAAATTTTCTCTGTGAATTTAATCTGCCAGAAATTGCTGAGGGTACACTTCAGGCCATACATACTTAAAGTAATGACCTAATCTATTATGAAAACATTCTGAGCTTTCATACTCTGTAAAAGAGCAGACATAGGGTATCTCAATAGGAGAAATCTATATCCTAACAGAACTAACTAGTTTCAAACACATTTATTTTTACTATTATTTTTACTACATTTACTATCTTCTTGCTATAAAGTGTATTATTTATTTTCTGAAGTCCAAAAAGAGGTTGGAAGCCGTTTATTCAATGAAAATGAGAACACATGCAATAAGGAAATACATGTCATTTTAATAAGCAACAGGACATGAATCAATATATAGCTTAAGTACTGAACTGTATCCTTAAATGGTTTTGCAAACCTAAAAACATATTGTATACGTAGCAGTTTTCTAAAGAAGTCAGTCTGATAGGTGAATTATAATATATATACATAAGTACTTAAATTACACTTGTCTACCCATATACATGTCTTTTTTGCTTTTCATTAGACATTTTGGCATGCTCAGAATCTACTCCTTAAATCTCAACATGCGGATCACCTGCAGTGAAAGACTCAAAAAAAAAAAAAAAAAAAAAAAAAAGGAAAAAAGAAAACTCCACCAAAAAAGCAATCTTGGCTTCATATTCAGATCACTAAGGGTGCAGTAAAATCAGCTGCCACCCACTGCTTGTATCTCAGCACCTTCATCTTGTAATTCACAGGTTTAGTCACATGAGTACCAAAAAGTAACTGAGATACCAGAAACAGACACGAACAGAAATCCTAGTTCTCCTCAATCATTGGCTAGAGATTCAGCTAAATGAATGGGAGGATTGTCTCCACTGAGATCAGAAACAGAATTAAGATTATCTAACTAGGTAGTTCATACTCCAGCAGAAGTCCATGAAGATTTTTAGTTATATTTATTAGAAAATAAAATAAGAAAACCAAAGAGAGTCCTGTTTAGGATCAACAACTTTTTGCCATTCTGAGTTATGTTTAAAAGCATGGCTGATGGCGATAGAAATAGGCATTACAAGGTGTCAAAGTACCAAAGAAACAGAGCAACACTGGGAAGCTCAGTCTTGTGTCCATAGCAGAGGAAGTCCAGCCCCTCCTTGTGGAAGACAAAGATAGGAAGGGATGAGTTTTCCAGGATTGGCAGCAGAGACCTGACAGGAGAAAGGGCAGGAATGTGGGAGGCTGAGCTAGGATACATCAGAGAGGTTTTTGGAAGGTAGCTGTGGGTAAGTGGTGATTTGTGAGCCATGAGGTGGGTCAGTGGGAGCTGTGGGGAGCTCTCCTGAAGTGGTCAGACGATAACAAAGGTGCACTGAGCATGTCTTGGGAGAGTGAGGATGAAGGAAATGTGAAAAGGCGGGATGTTAAGAGGCACAAATCATGTTTAGGCATGGCCTCCAAATCCCAAACCCAGGCCACCCTTCCACAACTCAGTTATTGGAAAACTTTGAATGCGACTACTGTGTTAAGTGGATCCTGGACATTCATTCACAGAGATATGCGCAGCAAAAAAGTTAGCTAAAAATAAGAGTTTGACATCAGAATATAAGAAAATAACAGACAGAAGTGCTTATTTTGGCTCCCTTTCAAATATCAGTGCAAATTTAATTTTTGCTGGAGACAAACTGCTGTTGATGGTAGATTGATTTTAATGAGCTGTGTTGGGTTGAGAGCTTTACAATTTTCCAACCTTAACGATTCTATGATAATGTCTATTCTCAAGTGATCTCTGTCATTTGAGATGCCACCTATAGTACAGAAACGTGTAAGCTTTTCACATTAAAACCGGAATAGTCTCCCTGACTTGAAAGTATTTGCTATTGCTACAGAAGACTACCACAAAGAAAAGAGAAGCAGGTGAAAAAAATCATACTTTACCTGTCCATACTTTGCAGCTAAATGTAGGGGTGTCCAGTACTGATTATCCACTACATTGAGATCAGCCCCATGATCCAGTATCAGAGATGCAACATTCTTGTACCCATTAGCGCAGGCCACGTGCAGCTGCAATACAAAAGTATCTTAGAAGTTTAAAGAACTCAGAAAAGCCCGTGACGTGCTACTGCGTATCTTGCCTGCCTCATAGACCTGACTGGCTAAATCACGGTAACGACAAATACAAAATATATATGCGATAACAAGAGACTAGAAAACCACTGCGGAGTCTTTTTTTAACGTTTATAAACAAAACGCAGCAAAAAATAAGAATGTTAGCTTATTGAGAACTATTTAAACAATCTACTAGATACTTTTCATACAATTTCAAG
Source organism: Oceanodroma leucorhoa (assembly GCA_030449065.1). Taxonomy (NCBI): domain Eukaryota; kingdom Metazoa; phylum Chordata; class Aves; order Procellariiformes; genus Oceanodroma; species Oceanodroma leucorhoa. The sequence continues at coordinate 2,812,582 of JASVER010000002.1, forward strand.
CAAACATCCTTTCAAACACATTCACAAACTTCATGAGCCCAGGTAGATTCATACATTTCAGCAGAGCATGGCCTAGACCTAATTTTCTTTTGTGGCAGTTCAAATATCCCAGATGTAAGGTAACACTACTTTACTCCAAAATGAATTCATTAACACATAATCAAACCAAGCACATTGAGTTTGCAGCACAAAATCAGTCACAAAAAAATACTTTCTCAATTTTGAACCACAGATATTTTATTTCTTTTACTTGCATTGCTTCCCTAGATACTTAATTGTATGTTGAGGCATGTACTTCACATGACCAGATTGATCTAGGTTAGTTTAGTGGCGTTTATTTTCTCATGGTTCTCTGCTATGATTTCAAACATTCCCTCCACTTCTGGGAGCAAAGGGGACAAAATTTGCATTTGGAAATTGGCACGATATAATTGCTCATCCCCGGTTAGGAGGAGTCAGTTCTCATGATGGTCAGTAAGAACAGGGCTCAGGAAGATTGCAGAAATGGAGAACTGAGGTTATAGGTGGTAACCTGTATCCCCAAATCGTGTAGCCCAACTACATGATTTTTTTCCCTTGAAGCAATGGTAGCCGAAGAGACTATTTTTCTGAGGATTGAAATGAATGGCTAATGGCAAGAAAAAGGTCTTTCAATAAACCTGTTACTAGAACTGTGTAATTCTAAAGTCACTATAAGCATAGGAGACATCAAAAACAGAGTCCAGGATACTATTTGCCTTATTTGCTATTTCTGGTTCATCTGCACCTGCAGAGTGTGCATAAAGTTTTCTCTATGAACATCCTTGATGCAGAAGGATGAAACACATTACAGCTCATCAAAAATCTTCCCCAGAATACCCCTGCCCTGGGGGCAGAACACCAATTCTGTACGCTATAAATGCTCTAATTTCAAATGTACAAAACCCCCCAAAATTTTCCCATAATTTGACATAGCTTCAGCTTTTCTTCTGTTTTAGCAGAAGAAATTATATTTTCTATTCGGATATCAATGACAAGTGCTATTTTAAAGTAGTTTAAAAGCTCACAGGACAAAGGAAATATTTAATGTCTGAAATCTTTCAAAGAAAAAATTATTACAGGAGTATTTAGCAGAAAAATTAATTTTGCCATATATCATTCTGTGTCTGCATTGCATGTACACATATGTATGTACTACAAATCTATGAGAATGTGTGCATTTATACATTCATGGTATCAATTTTTTGCCTGGTTCATCTTAACTTACACATGGATTAGATATATCCTGTCAAGAGAAAACAAATTTCATTTGCTACTTACAACTGAGATATTTGTTGTTTTCTCTGTACAGATAGATGTAGAGCAACAAAAAACTATTCCCAGAACCCTTTGATACACACACAGCTATCACAGACTGGCTGACTCCACACCCATGAATAGAGGCAGAACAGTTTAACAAATTCTGGATTTCCCACCAGTTTGTCAGACAAAAGTTTCACATAATAGAAATATCAAACAACAGCAAAATGATCCACTGTGTAGCTACTTGTTGCAGGACTATGAAAGAAGTTCAAAAAAATCAAAGTTCAACATAAAAACTGTTCATGCAAAAAATGTTCCCTTTGTCCACATCCCACCAAGCAAATAACAAAACCCAAAATATCCACAACGCTTTTCTCCTAGTATCTGCAGTACTGTTAAACACATTTCAGACATGCATTTCAACTATTCCAGCTAACTGTAGAAGAGGTTTTATACAATGATAGTTAGGTAGGTTCATAACTCAATTTAACTAAGCCAATTCAGACTAAAGTAGCAATGAGAGTAAAGTACAATAGAAAAAACTTTGCATTTTACTGTGATTTAGCAACTTAGCTTAAATGTATCAGAAAACTGGAAATTAAATTAATGCTTTTATGAATTAAACTAAAAGTTGCTTTGTTTATTCCCACCCCTCCCCTGCTTCCCTCCTGTTTTTAACTACAGTTAACTGCCTTGGGGTGGCCACCCCAGCAGTCCTAGCTTTCTGTATAGACAGAACCAGTGGCCGGATTCAACAACCCCAGACATGAGGCTGCTCACTTTTTCAGTTATAGTTTCAACACTCCACAGATATTAAAATATGGAATTAAATACTAATGATTCAGTGTATTAATTCAGTATCATACAATGTAATTCAGCATAAATGCTGAAATAATAATAATAATAATAATAATAATAATAATAATAATAATGATGTTCAGTAATACATGCCTTTCTAATTATTTTAGTACAGTATTTGCAGAAAAACACAAAAGAATTTTAAAAAGTTATTCAATATCTTAATGCTGCTGATGACCATTTACTGATTGATAATGACATTGAAGATTTTATATGCAGAGAACATTCCACAGACATGCTACCTAGGGAAAAATGCATTAATTTTAAAATTATTTTATAACATTAATTTTAAAATTATTTGACAGCTAAAGAAGTAGTGATCCTGAAAAAACAAAGGGATAGAAGATCTATTAGCAGAAAAAGGTATAACGAGACGCAGTGACTACAAATAACATGCAAATTTGGAAGAAGGAACACTTATCCACTGGAATGGTGGATGCTTCATTACACTGAATCAAGATGGGATAGCTTCATGAGACAGTGTTTTAGCCTGGTTCAGCCAGAAGATATGAGCCTAAAACAGGAATCGCTGAGTGAAGTTTCAGGCCCTCTCTTATACAGAATGTCAGAGATCATAAGTATGTGCTGCAGTTCTAAACTACAGTGCCAATATTTTCTTTTGCTATTAATGTTTGTGTTGCATATTCAACGGCTAACAGTAAGAAAGTTGCCATTAAGGCACAGATGTTGCACTAGTCTATTTTAAGAATTTCTATTTTTTTTTCAAAAGGCCAGATGAGAACCAAAATCTTGCATTCCCTCATTTCTCCTCTTAGAGAATTGCCTTGCAAACATGCTCACCAGTACACAGTTGCAGTACATGCATATTCACTGGGTGATGATTCCATATTCCCACTCACCAGGGTAACTCCTTCATCATTCTTTTGATTCACGCTTCCCCCACTTGATATGAGCTGTCGGACATCTGTAAGCATTGTCATAGGTCTCTGTATCTTCATTTGGCGCAGTGAATTCAGCTCTACACCTGGAAAAAAGAAAAGGTTAAAACCTTCTGCTATTTCATTCATCAGTAAAGAACAGAGATGATTTTGTTTTCTGCGTTTGTGAAACCTTAATCAAGATTTAATTAGACTTCAGTGAATATTTATAGAACACGTTTACTTACTTATATTTACCAACAAGTTTACTCATATCTTTATTTATCAGTCACTACATGGATGATTTACAGTCAGTCAGCAATATCAAATAAATGGGCCTGATCCCCTACTGACTGGCAAGAGCAGTTGTATGTAAAGCAGTTGTAATATCATTAAATCCACTGGGATTATAAAAATAGCTGCGAATGGGAAAAGAATTAAACACTCTAAGGAAGACACTCAAGTCTTTGGGTCTTATTTAATGAAAATTATTTTTGGCTGCATTCTTTCAACCCTGTGTATACATCACAGTGCCCAGAGCAGTCCCTCAGATCTGTCGGCTCAACTGCTTGAGGGATTGTGACGTTAAGCAAATGACATTACAACTCAACACTTTTTTATCTGCCTGGGTTATTTTTAACCAGGATTAGTTCTCCAGCTGAGCCTAGATCATTGCAAGGCCCCATAAACCAAGAGAAGATGTGGTATGGAGGCAGGAACAAATGGGAAGGGATGAAAGGAATGAAGGGCGCGGGATTGCTTGTGTCAGCATTGCTACTGAAAGAAACAGTTGTCAAAGTACAGCTTTAAAAGGAAGATAAGCAAGGCAGTCTATAACCAAAAGAAAGCATGGCCTCCAGTCTGAAGAGGTTTAAAATTAGAAACAGAGGCTACAACAAAATTGCTAAGTGGTTAAATTAGCAACTGGCTGTGGCTTGATTGGAATATCTAACCAAAATTCAGGGCTTGATTCTTCTGCTCCTAGCTTCATGTGGTCACTTACATCCATATATAGAAAATGTAATTTGAGTATAAAAATCCTTCCTTTCTGCCCTGGCCAGGACATAACAAAAAACATATGAATAAATCATTTCTTGGTTCTCCTCCACATTTGTCAGTGAGCCGAAAAGTGACAAATAATAAATTAATTTAATTAATATGTGTTTAAATTAAATATTTGTGCTTGAACAAATTTTATAATTTTTTTTTTGCATTTTATATTTTACCTTCAACAGTTGTTGCAGTTTTTTACATTACTAAAACAATTGAAGTATGTTTCAGAGTAGAAGCACATTTTAAGTCTCTCAGTTTTAATCTATCCTGGAACTCGTATAAATGAGTGTACCATATGTAGTTCAGCAAAGAATCCCATTCATTTTCTTTCTCTAGCACGCTACTCTACACACTGCTTTATGTTCTGAATTTTATCTGCCTGCAGCACTTCTAAGAGTTTCAGCTCTGAGGTGAAATGTTCAGAGTGTGAACACTGTCCTCCTGGCCACATTTACTTACTGTTATATTTTCACACCTGTCACCTAAACGATACTAAATGACATCAAATGTAAAACACAAATATAAACTTAAGCTGGAGAAAATGAGGTGGTTTTTGTATCTGGACTAAAACCTGTGATCTTTCACATAAATGCAATTCAGACAAACATATATATATATGATACTGATAGCTTAAATTAGATAACCACCCAAAAGCAGAATGTGCTGACATCCTATTGCCTGACAGTTGCTAGATTGGAACACAATGCGGATTGCATATGATGTTCTGAGTATCTCCTAACAAGCAATGTATTCATTTTGTCAGAATTGAAGTTTTTATGCCTCCATCACATTTCACAGTAATGACTTAAAATTACCTGATGACATTTACAGATTACTGATGCCACATGGCATCAATTAAATCTCTTTTTTTCTTTCTGTTTCTGCCTATTTCCTTCTTTTTGCAAGAGTAAATGGATACTTTAACATTCTTGTGCCAGTGACAGAACTCTCTTAAATGTTTAAGTTTAAATTTCCAGAACACTATGTGATGTGAAGGGCTATATACACCCAAAATTAGTTATCATTTGCAGCACTGACTTCACTTTTTAAACACATTACATAGACAGACTGAGCAGCTGAAATGAAACTTGACTGGTCATGATAAAGCTCTTTCTAGTATTGTCAAGTAAGAAAGGTTAAAGTTGAAAAATAGATTTATCATTTTATACCTGATGAAGAAGGCCATTTTTAAGTACTGCTAACAGAATTTATGCCAGTTTTTTTCTTCTTCTTGATGTCTCCAGTAAACAATTGGAATAAGTTTTGTTTTTCAAGGAGAGAGGCAATGGGTGGAAATTAATTTACTACCTCTTTTGTGTGTGAATAATACCCCAGACACTCAAAAATGGAAACTAACTTCACAATCCACAAAATAGAAATATCAGTTTGACTTTCCCCAGGAAGAAAAAAAAAAAAAAAGACTGAGAGTGAAACACAGTTATTATCAAGTGGCTTGGTTTGTCATGTTTCATGTAAATTCAGTAATGGCTACAGGTTGAGGGCAGAGGCCAGCTGAGTCCACTCAGCCTTTTTTAGCAATTTACTACTGGCTTACGCTTTGCATGGTCAGCAAATTAACTTATCAGTATATTCTTATACTAACAGTGAAATATTGATCCTTACACCTTGTAAATTGCATTTTATAGAGCCTTGGTGCATCCTGTATGGGGCCCCAAAAAACCTGGCTGTTAAAAGATTAACTTTGCTCGTGCTGAAGGAGGAATCAAGAATAGAGTTCAGCTGCATCAATTGCTATATATGTTCTATCACAAATATAATTATACTCATCAGCTCAGAGAGAATGCATGAACAATGCTACATAGCAACAAAAGGCACAGTCTATGTGAATCTCAAGATGGCTTTACTTGTTTCAAACTAATAGTTGTATGAAGGAATGATACACATTTCTTTAAACAAGTAGCAGTAAACAGCTTGGCAAGTGAGCTACCACAATAACATGGTCCACAGGCTTCATTTTTTAAATGTCCAAAGGAGTTTTGAAAATGCTACAGAAACAACAGTGAATCCCTTCCTCTGCCTTTATAGAAAATAGAATGAAAACATGAAAAAATAATCTAAATTGCAATCTCAGAATTGCAGAGTTTTGAATTAGGCTTCAGAGTGGAGCTTCTCTGGCGGGGAGCTGAGAAGCAGCGTTACCAAGCATGCACATGTATCATTCTCTGAGGCTCAAACAAGGAGACCTGGTCAGTAACTGCCTTCCCTTAATCAAGTTTGTAATTCTGGAAACTCCGCTCTCCCTCCCCAGGGAGTGATACTTTTCATGAGTTTAGATGGAACAACAAAATGTTACTCATACAGTAAGTAACTCTTGCTGCCTGAATCAAAGAATGACCTTCATGTTGCTTTTCAAAGGGGAAATGTGGTTTAGATATTCAGCTGAAATGGGACGACAGCCAGCATGAATAAATAGAGGAAGAAAACCAAATTGGCACGTACTATGGGAACAGATTCACATTTTAAAAAATGGAAAGTCAAAAAGAAAGGCATAGGATGGAAAATATGCTCCAAATACCCTGTAAAGTCAGAACAAGAGCTACACGCTCACGAATTCTGCAGGAGATGAGATGCAGAAGGAGCAGTTAAAACAGTAGCGACCCTGCAGGGGACAGCATTTGGTGGTGAGTATCAGTGCTGATGACAGCCAGGAGCATAACCTAAAATCTACAAAATACATTACTTCTCACTTTTTAAGCAAAACACCTGACAAGGCCATCTCATGTGCTTTGGCTGCCTCACCGTCTCTGGCATGTGGTTATAGAACTGACAACCCAAACGAATGTAAAAAACCTCAGATAAAAAGACGGAAAGTAACTTCCAAAAAGTTGCAGTGGTAAAGAAATACATGGCAAACAGAACTGAGAATTGCTATAAAAAATATTTTCCTCAGAAATGTCCAGTACTAAGAAGTCTCTCCATCTGCGAGGGGAACGAACACCCGTTCCTGTGGCCAGTACAAAGCAAAACACTCAAGCACTCTTTAGGAAATACCCATTGCACACAGCCAGCAGCCGCTCTTTCTGTAACTCACACGCCTCATTCTCCAGCGGGCTTAACAGTCTTTGGGAGAGGTCAATATCATCTTGTCTTGCAAACACAAATATACATTAAAAATTTGCAACAGCTTTGAGAAGCCAACCTCTCCTCTCCTCTTACTTAAGTCTCCTCTCACCCTGTCTATATCTGCCCTTCCTGCACCGAGCTGTAAATGCAGCAAGGCTCTTTTCACCCCAAGTGTGATGAGCCTGTCTGTACTCTTCTGTAATTCCGGGGACACCATGATTTAGAATTTCTATTTTTCTCCTGTGCAGCATAGACATGTTCACAAGCAATCAATGAGAAAAAAAAGTCATAGTACCATTCCTGAAATACTCATTTTCATCCATGAAAATATTCAGGTGTAGCTGTTACTTTATCCAGCTTTATTTGCTTTAAGTTTTAGAAAGACTTTTCTGGCTGCTTACTAGATAGCTTTCTTAAGAGCATTATTTTTGTTAAACTACATTGTTCAGTAGCTCTTGTGCATATCGCTTGGCATTATGTGCATCTGATTTTCAAAGGTCAGCATATGAACAGATACATTTCAGCAACAWTTACTATGTGAGAAGGAAAGCCATTATTTTCAGTATCTGCAAAAGAATGTATATTTGCAAAACTACTGAGGCCTATAGCTCTAATTCACTGCAGAAATACTGACTGCTGTTGTTTGGTTTTACCTCTTTGCCTTTAAAGATATCATTACATGTGCTTAGTGAAGGATGTTTAGTTTATTTCCTTCTAGTCTGAAAATGCTATCAGGAATGAAATCCCATCTCCTCCTCATGTAGACATTAGAGTGACAATTCTCCCACTCTAGTGAAACATGGCTTTTTTTCCTCTCTCTCCTACAATAGGATGTTGGTGACCCTTCCAACTAAAATTAGTTAAATTAATTCTGTCTCTTCTTAACTTGTATGAAAACAAAAATATTTTTTGTAATTTATTTTAACAGACTGGCACAATCTCAAGGCTTAATACTAAAGCATTCATCTGTGGATATGTCTTGCATGTTTATTATTTTATTTGCAATATTAATACTAGAACATAGAACCAAAACAAGTGTATCATTGTCTCTGGTTACTTGCAATAAGCATCATGTCTGAAATGAGCTCATCACATACAGTATTTCTATACTTAGGATTTCTCTGCAAGTCCTGATACGTTATGGTTGGATGTTTTTGTGAGAGCGCAGTAAAAGCAGGCTACTCAACAGGCGCCAGGGAGCCAAGAGCTGAGGGTGAAGGCAGGGCAGGCAGGGCAGTCCTTGCTGACCAGGGCACAGCCCCACACTACCCAAACAAGAAAGCCGAGCAGGTCTGGCGATGGGAATCAGGGACAACCGACAGTCCTGTGATTGCCAGAAAAGCCTGTGGCAACAAATCCAGACAAATCAGGTGAAACCAGGAAGTCAAGTCAGTGGTTCAGAGTCGGGATCAGCAAGGTTCATGGCTGGGCGTAGGCATACCTCAAGCAAGGACCAAGGGCAAGGACCTGAGCCTAAATGTGTCTCCCGAGCCAAAGGATGGGTGAAAGATCATGACAAGGCTTCTCCCAGCTCTGCCTCACAACTTAGCTCTTTTCTCAGCCGACTGCTCCCAGGTTGCATGGCTGTACCATATTAGAGCTGGTTTTGAGCACAGGCAGCCAAGCCCCTGGGATTTGGGGGACAGGTCACAGGGCCTGTGGGTGCACTCCAAGCACTGACAATTTTTTTTCTACCTTGCTAAAGGTTATAGTTTTAGGAATTCTATAAAAAATGATAATTTATTTCTGATGGTAACAGGATTAGATTTTTCATCGGTAAGTTGTTTGAAAGGATACTAAAAGGGCATCCCCAGTTTCTGATGTTCTTCACAATCTTGTTTCAAATCTTTGCAAAGCCTGTTTTCCTTCTAGCGTCAGTTACAAAGTAGACCATAAAGTACCGGCTATAACTTAAAATGTTAATTCAAATGCCAAAAGTCTGCACAGTGAGTTTAAAGGTTTTTCCCTTTGATAGAAACATATGGATAATAAAATGTTTCCATATGATGGACTTTTTTCTTTAACTCACTTTTAAACGCCCACACATTTGCATGCTGGAAACACACAAATATTAAGAGAAGTCTAAGACTTCAAAGTCAGTTCCCTAAGAGTTAGAAAATATAAAACTTAAGGTAGCTTATTCCAGCTTATATTAGAAAACACAAAGGCCAAAGGAAGACAGATGAGCATTCTCAACTATGACATTTTCAGTGTGTCATGTTTTCCATGTGCTTCATTTTTAGGACTTGATGGGACCTACTGAAACATGTCATTTGGTCCCCTGTTCTCACTGGCAACACCATCACCTAAGCCATACCATCAATTAATAAAGCTCTCTGCAGAAAATAGACAGATATTTTTATGTGTGATAATCTTATCAGTAGGTAGTTCCCAATCAGCAAGAATCAGAGTGAAAAATCTTTGACCCACCCTGAGGCTTTTTGGTTTTGGTTGCCTGTTCTTCTGTCAACCTACTGCATCAATATTATTAATAGAAAATTTGTAAGCAGAAATCAAGATCACGTTGCATGTGGTTCTAAAATAGAAAATATACCAGGGCATTTAGTTTTAGCTTAAGTTATAGAATCAGAATCATAGAATCATTAAGGTTGGAAAAGACCTCTAAGATCATCGTGTCCAACCGTCAACCCAGTACCCATGCCCACTAAACCATGTCCCGAAAGTTCACTGATCTTTAGTGCTAACAATCTGTATGTGTTGACATTTTAGTCAGTTCTTACTGCAGTATATTAGCAATAATTCCTTAATGTCTATTAAAAGCCTTTCGTAGCTTTAAATATAAAAGTCTAGAGCAGTACTTTTCTGAAATGATAATGATCTATATCAATTGCTTTTCTTGGATGCACTGAAGAACCAGTATATGATCTTTTTTCCCCTTGTTGGATTACTAGATCTTTTTAAGGGTTTCTGTAGCTCAGCCTCAATGTTAGAACATTTTGGTGTACTTATTCTTAACACTGTTTTTAATTAATAACAATCAAAACTGATGAAAAATACACATAACTGGTATTTTAATTTTGATCTTATTCTCATAAAAAGTGCCAGAGTGTTGAGAAACACACGACCAGATGTATTGTCCAGGTGTTGGCAGTTGTGAGGCTGCTGGGGTGGCTTCTGTGGGAAGAGGCCAGGGGCTGTCCCGTGTGGACCACAGACGGTTCTAGTCAGATCCTGCAGACCCACCGCAGGACACAGCTGAGTCTGTCAGCCAAGTGTGGCACCTCTGTGAAAATGTGTTTAAGGAAGGGCAGAAAACAGTGGACAGAGAGACAAAGAGGGAACAAAAAGAGGGAGAAACAGCTGAGGGAACACCAAGGTCAGAGAAGGAGGGGGAGGAGGTGCTCCAGGTGTCAGAGCAGAGATTCCCTGCAGCCTGTAGAGAACCCGTGGCGAAGCAGATGGACATTCCTGAAGGAACTGTGTACCTGTGAAAAACCCACGCTGGAGCAGAGGAGAAGTGTGAAGAGGAAGAAGTGGTAGAGAGAAACTGCTATGTACTGACTGTAGCTCCCCCACCCCCTTGCGCCGCTTGCAGGGGTAGTAGAGGAGTCTGGAGTGATGGAGTGGGAAGTGAAGTCAAGCCTCGGAAAGGGTGAGGAAAGGTGTTGTTTTAATGTTTGTCTTTCTATTTCTCACTACCTCAGTCTATTCCAATTGGCAATTTTCCCCAGGTTGAGCCTGTTTTGCCTGTGACAGTAACTGGTAAGAAATCTCCCTGTCTTTATCTCGATCCATGAGCTTTCTCATCCTATTTTCTCCCTCTGTCCTGCTCAGGAGGGGGAGTGAGTGAGCAGCTGGGTGGGAGTTTAGCTTGTAGCCAAGACTAACCAACCACATCAGATTTTATGAATAATTTCAAATTACTTTAAATTTTAAACCAAAATAATTTTTTGATGTATCTTCCTATCACATTCTAGATTACTGTGTAGTGTCAGTCTTACAGTATTTTTTTCCTTAATCTTTTGCCCACTACTTTTCTGAATCGGCTTTTCCTGCACATATTATTTCCCTTATGTTGTTAACTGTTGGCTTCAGGGAAATTCTCCCTGTTGTAGTAATTTATGAGTTGACTGTTTCTGGCTAATGTTAAACACTGTCTTCGGTGTAGGATTCTGTACTAACCCTTAGCTTCGATTTTTTTTATTCTACCCACTGCTGCAAGGCAGAAAAAGAAATTTATTCCTTCTACTTTGCAGCTGGAAAGTAAGGCTTAATCTATTTGCTGGTAAGAATTTAATAAACCATGGTCTGTTTTTGTGAAATTTGCACAATATTTTAACTAATTTAAACCATATAACTACCTAAATGGATAGGACTTGCACATGATTTTGGCTCTGTATATAATTTTCTGAGACACCTGAATATGATCCCCTTAATATGCAGAGAACAAAACAGATCCATTATTCACACAGCTTGGAATACTATAGAAGATTTTGATTAAGTACATGAAATCTCTATTACCATCAAAGGTCAATAACCTTTAACCAGCTATTTTAAATTCATTTACCCCACAGAAAGTGAATTGTTAAAAACAAAAAGAATACTTTGTAGAAAAGCAATAACCATTTTTTTCTGTACCTGTGTCACAGTAACAAAAGAAAAGCCAACTATACCTTCAGGTAGATATGTTATTTAAATATAGTCATTCTTAAAAAAAAAAAAAATTACAACAGATGTTTTTCTTTTGTTTTTGTAATAATCTGCTAGTGCATAAACTCTCACTATACAATAGACAAGAAAGATATTATTTTGCTTTTAGATGTGTAGGATACTTAGACAGCTCTTAAAAAAGAAAGAAGTAGTAAATATCCAGATACTGTTTTCTCAGAATAAATAACAAGGCTGATGTTCTTGGAATGCACAGTTATCCTACTGAAAGCTGAAGCCTGAGATCTTGGAGGACAAAAAGGAACACCTCTTTTTTGGAAACAAATTACACAGTGAATGTGTAACCTCCTGTCACTTGTCAAATACGGAACCAAGAAATATCTGTCACTCATTTGTAGTTTATATCTGAGTCATCTAATCCACTACGCAACTGAATACCAAGAAAGGAAGTAAACAAAAACGTTACATTCTTCAAAGCATTAAATATTTAAAGTAGCCTAAAGGAAAAGGAGGAAACATAAGGATCATATGCCATAATCAGAGTTTCACTGACACACTTCTACAGTAGAACATTCTGCCTCTAAAACCAAAGAGAACATGCTAGCGTTTGTTTAAAGTTTGGTATTTTTAAAATGGCATTAATACAACAAGAGCTTTGCCTTAAAACATAAAGCTGATATTAATCTAAATAAAGCTTGCGGAAGGTGCCAGGTGGATTTTCTCAATGATTCCAATAATCAACCAGGTTCAGAATAAAGCAGGACAAATACTAGAAAAAAAACCTTTTTACACTTCCTAATATTTTCATTTCACCTCTGGAGGGAGACACTTCCTGGAGGTAAACAATGAAAGGACAATAGGCTATAGGTGTAAGTTGCAACAAAGAAAATTTCAACTGAAAATAATAAGAAAAAAAATTACATGAAGATGGCTCAGCACTGGAATGGGAGCCCAGTGAGATCGTAGAATCTCCAAACCAACATGGCCCTAGGTAACCTGGGCCACTCTCAGTTGGCCTTGCTTTGGCAGGACGTTGCAGCAGATGGTCTCCCTATCTTATTTTTAAAAGTCCTTAAATGTCATAACTTTCTTTTCATAGCAAAACAAGAAGACCAGTAACATGCAAAGCCAGTAATATCTTGGCGCAGAACAAATTTAACAGTGTTTACCAGTGTTTTCCTAGTGGCTGGTCAAATGAATAACCCTTCTGCTCTCTAGTGACAGTATTTCCTAGAACTCCACTAACGGTAATAGGAATTTAGACACCAAATCTAATGTATAGGCACCTACATATAGACCTGTAAATGTACATATCATAACCTTAAACTGAATCCCATCCTATGTAGCAGACTTTTATGTCTCAGGTAGCCATTCTGGGCTCCCTTCATAGCACTTGGAAAGAAGCATGCAGTTCAGATCATAATTCAGATGACCTATTACAGATACCTGCCTTTGCAGCATCTCTTTTGATCTAAGGAAGTTTTGCTATAGAGTGACTACCAGACACTTGATTTAGATACATCAACCCCAATAAAGTCCTGGAGCTCAGGAGCACACTAGGCTTCTGAGTACTCCTAGGGCATGATCAAATATCATACAGTTAAGCTATTTCCACCACTTTCCTAAATATGAAATTGGATGCTGTATTTTCCCTTCCATCCTTGATTAGGGATAACTTAAATGAAGATTATAATACACTAGAATTATTACCCAACACAAAGGATGCTTTTAATATACAGAGGATATGTACCTCAACTTATTTTCTTTTAGGTAAGTAAAGTCTACTTATTGCTTTCTTCAGTCAATAATTAGTTTCAGTATACAATGTAACATCAGTTACATAACATAATGTAACATCAGAAAAAGCTCATTTCTGTACAGGAAAAGAGAATATTTTAATGAAATACACAGAATTTCATGTAGGCTTCAGTAGTATAATCTCCATATAAGGTCCTGATGAGCTATGTTCCATAAGAACAATAAAGTGTATATGAAAGCTTTCAGGCAGTTGCTAGAGGATTAACTTTATTTTGCACTTGTAATACTCCTGTGCCCTAACAGATCATTCACAAACACAACTCAAAGAACTAACTTGAGTAAATAAGTAAAAATATTTTAAAATATATAAATCATTAAATGCATCTAAGGCTATTGTTATCACCGGTGGCTCCAGGCCTCCCACAGAGTATATTAGGTTATCTTCAACAATGAAGAGGGAGTTCACTCACTAAGATCTGTAGTGCAGTTAAGCAGATACAGTGAACTACCACAGTGATGAAATTTGTAAGAAATTTTAAACACACAAGACTCCTAAGAACATTAATGTCCCCAATTAACAAAGTTTTCTGTAGCATCAAAGCTACTTGTTCCAATCTTGCTTTTTCATCAAAGTAAATTGATAGCTTCTTGTTTTCCTGTTAGCTGAGCCATAAGGCACTTGATTTTACTTTTCTCTGTGAACTCTGCACTTAGAGGCAACGATTAGAGTATAGTCTATTTTACACAGCAATCTCTTAATATTGTAACCCAGGCTGCACAACTGAATGGACAATATTAAGGAAACCTTTTAGGAATGCAGGGAAGCACAGAGAATGGAGAAATGTGCCTTATACGTTGTATTTAAAGGGTGAGACTATAGGTGGGTGTTTCACAACACTACAGGCTGAAGATGGTATTTACTATAGGGTCAGCTAATGCTCCTGTATAAGACTTTTGGCCATGACATTGCTCAGTGTTGGGGTATGCATATGCAGGCGTGCATGGGGATTACTGCAATGATGAGGACTTCACGAAAACAGTCCACAGAGAAACCTTTAATCAGGGCAATTCAAAGTAATTCATACTTATTCAGACAGCTTTATTTCCTTCAAGGATTCCCTCCTCAATTACTATTAACCATGGTAGGTTATACAAATGTTTCAGAAGATACTAATTAAACCACAATTAGTGTGAAATAAGGGTATTTTGAGCTGCCTATTGTTACAAGAAGAATAGTAACAGACCAAGCAAAGTTGATGGGCATTTTGTCATTGACCACCCAAAGGCCAGGATTTCACGCAGTACTGCAATTAAGGGGTAGGATTGATCTACCCTACCAGTCTAAAACTAAGACTGATAAACTACTACTTGTCAACTTAAGTTCTTATTAGTCAGCAGAAAGAAACAGTCCTGGAAGTCAGTTCTCCTCACTTAGCCAGGTTAGGAAGAGCTGAAATGGTGCATGCATTTCCTGTTTCTCTCTATTGACCAAAAGAAAAGGTCTGGATAATTATCGCAGGCTTAGCTATCTAAAGTTAGTAGAGGTAGATCTCACCTTCATAATGTTTAGAATTTTTTTTTGAAACTTCCCCCATTCACAGAATTTAATGAGGAACGGTGCCTCTCCTATCTGCTGATAACACCAGAGTCATAAAAATCCACTGTTCCATATAAGTTCCTTCAATGTAGACACTTTGCCAAGAAACTACCCATATTTTTATTTTCTTTTTTTTTTTTTTTCAAATCTATTTCATTTTGCAACTAAACAAAAAAGGAGAGAAACCAAGGAAAGAGGAAGCATTTTCCGATAGATCTGCATTAATAATTGCAAGTAAGCAGACTACATCTTGTTGTATGCTACATGCTTGTTGTATGCTACATGTTAAATACCACATCAGCCAGAGTATTTGGAGCATTTAGACTCCATATATCTGCATTTTGCAAGGCAATCAAGTTTTTAGAAACTAATACCTGTCTTGCCATTAGAAAAATCCAAAACCAGAGTTCATGAGCTGTGAAGACATTGCCAGGCACTAAGGAAGCAAAATTATGAAATATACCTGTGTAATACACTGGATGTGCTATGGACTAACAGTATAGGACCTGACACTGAGTGTGATTTCCTTGCCAGTCTAAGTTAACTTCTCTTTTAAGTGATCATTAACAGGATATAACTTAACTGAGTTTATGTTAAAAGAGATTTCTTATATGGAGGCAATGTTGAAATTACACGTTTTTACATTACTGCCCATTATTTCTACTTAATACATTTTCCTCAGTGTTATAATGATCCACATATAATGTTAAGGCAACCTATTACAGTCAAAAGCAATGGCTAGAAATCTCACTTCAGAACCCTTGTCTAAGTTTGGAACTGGTGAGTAACAAATCCTTTTTTTCAATACAGGTCCTGTCATCCCTAACATATTAAGCATACTTAATAATAGAAGTCTAGCTACAGTATTTTCTCAATGCAAAACAAAACCAATACTAATATTTTTGAATAAGTGATAAAGTTTCATATACATTTCCATTCAGATGATTTGCAGGGTTTTATTTATTTAACAGTCTGTCACTAGAAAAAATATACTCTGAGGCTACACATAACTCACATGTGAAATGAAACAAAATGTGAAACCTGGTCCTCACACTGTTAAATTAGTTGTTTTAAAAGCTTCTGCGTTTACTGCAGTTTTTCTGCTTTGAATTCACATTCTAGCATCTCCATATGAATGGGCAAAAGCAGATCTGACAATGGCCTCTGCCACTGACCTTCGTTAGTTGTTCCAATCTAAATGCACTGAAAACTTTTGTGACTCCAAATCATCTTCCTCCCCTTCATCTCCAAACTAATACAGTTCCACTGGCTTCAGTGCTGACTTACGTCAAATCAATATCCATCCTTTTTGGTTTTATGTCATGTTCAATAAAAACATTGCAGAAGCTGAAGAGCTGACTTACCATTTTCTTCCAAGTACATCAGAAGGATGCTGCTAGATTCAGTCCCTTCTATGGCATAATCAAGTGCAATGTTTCCATTAACATCTTGCAGCAGCACATTTGCTCCAGCCTACAGACAAGAATTAAAAACATTTTAGGATTTTGTAGTGAAATCTTAAAACACTACTGGGGTTCTTATACATTCCCATTCAAAAACATTTCAAAGCTGGGGTTCTTAGACAGCAGGCTGATTATAACCTGAAACAAACCAAATCAAACCAAACCAAAACACACAAAAAAGCACAGACAAAATAAAGGACTCTTGAATGTCAAAAAGGGCTGGCTTTGCTTGGGACAGCTGACACTGTTGCCACCCTAGCTGTCCGGCCTGCCTGTGCTGCACAGATGTCTGAGCTGCTCATCAGTGAGTTTTGGAACACAGCACTGAATTTGCAGCACAGCATTTTAAGATAAAGTAAGCTGTCATCAATTACAATCTGCCTTAAAACACTACACAGTAAACAGCAGTGGTGCAAAAGCTGACTGACAAGCAGCACAGACACTCATGCAGTAGGGATGGGTAGACAGCTGGTAGGGGTAACCTTGTCAGCCAGCCCAACCTCTTATGGCCTCATCCATCAGTCCAACCTCAAAGAGAACCATCCCTTGCTAAATAAAATTGACATTTGTCAGCTGGAGACAATGAAAGTGAGCTTGATGATTTCAATTGTAGTCCCTAAAGGAACCAACCTGACATTTCTGTAAGTTTCATTCAAAATTCAATATAAAGGACAGACAACTAAAAGCAGCCATTAGGAGGGAGAGGGGTGGGGTGGGAATAGATTCATGAGAAGCTTGAAAACACCAGCACAATAA
Source organism: Oceanodroma leucorhoa (assembly GCA_030449065.1). Classification (NCBI taxonomy): domain Eukaryota; kingdom Metazoa; phylum Chordata; class Aves; order Procellariiformes; genus Oceanodroma; species Oceanodroma leucorhoa. The sequence goes on from JASVER010000002.1 coordinate 2,829,939, forward strand.
GAAAACTTGTATTTTCTATATTAAAAATTGTTAGTGTAAGAATTTGCACTATGAAGGGCAATTTTAATTTTATTTTTTTTAAATAAGAAAGCCCTCATCTTACCCTTGAAAATATTATAAACGTCTGGTGGACATAAAAGTTTACATTACAGTAAAATACCATGTATTTTCTTTAAGAGGCCATAACCTTAATTCATTTCAAGTGTTCTCTCTATGGCTTTTAACTGCAAGGAATTATGAAAATAAGAGTGACTTCTGGTAAATTTAATTATTTTTCTTACCAGCTTGTATGATAAAAAGTTTAGCTAATAAAAATGAGGGGTACCAAGGACAACCTTTCTTAAAACCACAGCAGCAGAGGTCAAATGTAATAAGGAATTATTCATAAAAGGTATGACTGCTTCTTTCAGGAGCTTACTCTGTAAGTACTGTATCAAAGAAAATCTTGTAATGGGCTCAGCTCCTGGCTCAGAGTGAAATATGACATGAAAAACTAGCAAAATTATGTGGGCTTCATGTCATCAAACATAAGGAGTTGAAGCTGGTCTGCTAGTCTGAGGTGATCTCCTGGGTTCCCATCGTAGTGATGAGGGGACAGACAGGCATCAAAGAATGACTCACCTCAGCTACCTCAAACACCTCGGATGTCCTACTAGACCATATCCTATACAGCAAAACAACCTATCCTGCTACAAAGTATACTGCTTTCTTTTAGTGCCTGTCTTGCTGCACTGACTGTAAGGGGAACCTAGACAGCAAATTTACATTAGATGTATATCTTTTAAATTGCTAAACAAGATTAGATGAAAGGAGTTGACTCTCATGCTTAGTGAAAAAGAATGGGAGGAGACTTATAAGGAAAGAGACTTACAAGGTATAAAATATTCATTATAGTGCTATGAAAATAAATTTCTGCTTGCCTGTGCTGCCAGACAAAATTAAAAAGATGATCAAAAATCAAATAAAGGATGGAGCTGAAGATCATAATATCTTTGCMGGATGGTTAACAACTATTTATTGCACTTGTTCCACTACTAGGAAGCATGATTTTTGTTTGTTTTGCTTTCCACTCACTGACCCATGCGAGTTTGCTGGTGATGGTAGCATCAAGGAAGTAATACATTTTCCTATCTAGTTGACTTGCATACAATAAAAAAGCACAAAGTCTTGAAGGTACCTATCCTTCCCCGCATGTAAATAATCTTCAGGCAACGTCAGAAGAAAGTCAGGAGGACAATAATAAAACAAACCTACACACATTTTCTTCCTTGTTAAGAAACCAAAAGACCTTTGACATATTAAATTCGGGAAAAGTAGGATAATTAACTCAGCCAGCAGCACACTTTTCGTTCCTTCTCTAAGATGTAGTGTCACTGAAAGAAGGATATAACATGCAATTACTCAGCTCCAAATAATTTTTATTAGGTAGTTCTATATTAATTAATTTCTTAAGAAATGTTTGCAATGAGCTGCTCCCAAACAGAAGGTCAAGTTTGGTGAAAGCTGTGGCAGCAGAGGTAGCAGAAGCTCTCAGAATTCAGGTGAAGAAGCAATTCTGGACAATCGTGCACATTTGAAAGTAGTATCTYGCTTCAGAAAGAAATATTTTGTGGTTTTTAATAATAAGCATTTTTAAGATGGTGTATAATCCCTGCCTCCCAGTTTTGTATCATCTGTGAACTTACTGAGTGTGTGCTCTGTCTCACTGTCCAGRTCATTAATGAAGACCTTGAACAGGACTGGACCCACTATTAACCYGTGGGGTACACCACCAGTGAATTGGCTCCAGCTGGACTTTGTGCTGCTGATCACAACCCTCTGGGCCTGGTCACGCAGCTAGTTTTAAATCYACCTCACTGCCTACTTACCCAACCCATACTTTATCTGTGAGGATGCCATGGGAGACAGTGTCAAAAGCCTTACTGAAATAGAGGTAAATGACACCCACTGCTCACCCCTCACCCATCAAGCTAGCCACCACATTGGAGAAGGCTGTTTGACTCGTCTGACTTCAGCAAGTCTAATTTTAAGAACTGTACCAAATGTTTTAAGAATAGCCACAAACACTGTGGTTTGTAAAGTCTGTCGCTGGCTATAAAACAAGTCTTGTTGATGATTGGACTTGATGCTCTTAAAGGTCTTTTCCAACCTTAATGATTCTATGATTCTAAGTTTCGCATCAGGGAATTTTATTTAATTTATTGGCCAACTAACAAACTTTTAATTACTGATTCTGCTACTGAAAAATAGAAACAGGCAAACAAACAAACACTTAGAGAACTACACTTGGACTCCTCTCCAGACAYCGCTCCTCCCCTTTCCCACCCCCAATCCCCTTGCCGCCCGCATGCTACACCTGCAGTGGGCAGTGTGGGAGATTGGGGTCAGCCTGTTGTGGTTCCTCTTCTTTGGTGGCTCCTTGTTTCTTCCTCCACTGCTCTGGCATGGGCTCTGTCACTGGCTGCAGTCCTGCCAGAGATGTAACTCCCCCTGAGTCCTCTGCTCGGTCCCCGCTTGGGCAGTTCTTTCGCTCCAGCCCTGCTTGCAGCCCCCCGCTGCTGGCATCATGCGGGTTATGCCCAGTACCAGACTCCAGTGTATGTTAGACAGCAAGCCATTCTGGGTATAGAAAGGGGGGAATTCTACTGCATTTCCCCTCCTTAGTTTATTGCATGATATCCTGMCAAAAATATACTGACAGGTTGTCTGTATAATGCAAGCTGTACACACCAATATTTTGAAGTGCTTGTAGTATGGACATTTCTTCCTGTTCATTCTGATTACACATTTGCCTGCGATACATTGGAAATTACTTGCTATTAAATGTGACACAGACTTTTCAGTTGCTCAGTATTTCTTTTATTCCCAGACACCTCTCAGCTAGTTATGGCCAGTCCTGAAAGCTGATTTGAAATCCTATTTTCTAATTATAATGAAAACTTTCCATTTATCTCCTTGTATAAGTAAAGGCAAGATGGCAATCCCACAGGTGGCAGAAGACATGGCAGAAGCTCACACAGGTAACTGGCAGGGGTCAGAGAAGAATAAATGAAAGCAAGAGGCAAACTAAGAGCAGAAAAGCAGCAGCCTCAAGCAAAAGTACAGACAGAGCATGACAAAGATGTGGAACTTGTTGCAGGTAGCAAGTGTCACAAATACTGTACCTTTAGTTCAAATTCTGATGGCCAAAACTGTGTTAAAGAACTTSAGTGCTATTGTTACATATATGGGCTTGTAGACCAGACAAAAAGAAACCCAGATATGATTAGAGATGCAGATGGAATTCAGATTATCTGAATATAGTCCTACTTTGTTCTTAGGTTTCTGTTCATAGCTCTTGAAAATATGAGGAATACTGTCCCGAGGCTGCTGATATTAGAGTTTCCAAATTTATATGCATACCTTGTTTATATTCAGAATGCAATTCTGTATTTATTCCATTTCAGTTCAAATGTTTTATTCACCGGCTTGAATTCTGCATGTAGTACTAAGTGTACATGAAAAGTTACTGGCTTACCCATTCTCAACACATCCTCTTTCTCAAGTAATTTCTCAATAAAAAGATAAATGTATTGCAAAACCTTATGCAATATATCCCATAAATATAAAAAATATTTTTCAGAAAAATATTTGTCTGCTATGATAAATTGCTTCTGTTTTAGAAAGACTGCAGAAGGAACATCTTTAAATATATTATTAAAGAATGTTCCCAAAGACAGCTAGTTCAATACACAGAATGCAAAATGCAACTGAAGTGCATGCTCTGCTATGAAGAACAACATCCGTATATAGAGAGAGCATATGAGAGTGAACTCTGGTGATCAATAATAACTGAGTAGACTGTGCCAGATTTGCACACTACCCCTATATGACCATAAATCAGTCTGCTGCCAAAGAGAAAATACCTTTGGCTAGTGAAAGGAGATAAGATTTCCCTTCTGGTTCCAGAAACGATGATGCAAAAGACTTCAATTTATCTTAAGATCACTTTATTGTGCATTTTTTAATCCTGTTTTAATTTTTGTCTATTTACTTATTTGTAGAATCTCTGATAAGTTCTCATTTCAGACAAACTGAGTAGAATAGCTTAATTCCACATATATGCAAAACTGGTGACCCTAAAGATTAGGTACTGAGCTCAGGAGCCTTATAGCATGAGGTAGATTGGACGTGAACAGTTTCACAGTACCAATCTATGTGCATACCCCTGTTTTTTGACAACATGAAGTAGTTTGAGATGACTTCCCATTCAATGGAAGAGAGATGAACAACTTCAGGTTCACTGTAGAGTATGTAATACAACGTAGATTCCCACTATAACTTATCCCATGATCACATCTTTGTATAGCTAAACATCTAGCTAATTTAGGATAGTACAGGGAAGAACAACACTTYGCACACCAGGATGTAGTAAGAGCTAAACTCTTCCTTCCCAGATAACTTTCCAGAARGTGGGGAAATAACCAAATAGCTTCTGAAGTCCAAGCACTATTGGAAATTTTGATTTGCAAGAACTTACAAAAAATAGTAACTTCAGCACATAATCACATGTGAATGGACTGTGAGCATAGCCAGAGTCCTCTACAGGGCTCTGTCCCTATGCAAGCTACCCCTTGCCCCTTGGCCCAAGTACAAAAGTATAAATGCAGTCACAAACTCTTCAGACTATGTTGCTGTACCTACATCCCAGTGGATCAATGTCCAAACTCCCACTGGTAAAATAAGAGTTGAGTTTAGTCCATATTCTACATTTGGGAAGCCTAATTAGTGATACTGTTAACTCACAAGCAAATAATTTATTTTTAATTTTCTCCATCAATGTCTCTTTTTTTTTAAGAACTAATTGAAATCTAAAAATCAATCTAGGATGCACAGGGGCAAACCTTTAATTAAATATTTGATTTTTAAAAAGTCTTAAAACTTCCTTCTTCTGTGCAACAGATGTAGGTTTATCAGTGCTATTTACTAGCTGGCTAATAATCCTTGCTACTCTTTCTTATTCATAGTGTTTCTTATGCAYCTTATCTCATGATTCCCAAATAAGAAATATAGCTACCTACCATTACTTGGAAAAGATCAAGGACCCAGGAATCTCCATTCTGCGGAATGTGTCCTTCTTTACAGATTTGGAATTATTTCTTTCCTTCTGTCTCTCTGAATTCCACAATATTTTGTGTATCAGCAGTCTGACTTCATCAGGATAGGTGAAAACCACATTCTCCCAACACGTTATGGACATAATTAAAGGCAGTTTCGTGGGAGGAAGGGCTGTGGGTTTAGACCTTCTCCAGCCACCTCCAAACATCTCCTATATTCAGAGACAGAGTTCTGACCACTAGGTTGTATGTCCAGAAACATAATACCATCACAACTGTTTGGACTGCAATGTAATCTGATTTAGGCATTCTTAGAAGACACCTAACTTACCGAGGTTCCCCAAGGACTTGGGAAGGATTTGGGCATGTCTCTGCCTAGGTACTATCTCTTGCTTAGCTCCCCAGCTAGGATGTTACAGCTTATACACCCAGGGAGTTTTGTGCTCACAAGGGTTAGCTGGTTGAACTGCTTTCTGAACCAGAGTCAGCATCCATCCATTTTAGGTGGAAGCCAGGTAGACTCCAGAAAGTCTGAGTATGATCCACTGAAATTCAAACTTAAAGTCCTGTATTACATTGCATGCCTTAAATTATTCTTTCAAACTTGTGTTCCATGCAGGTTATTTAAATATTTGAAATAAYTAAGTAATTTAGCTTTATTCGTATAGTAGAAAGTTCCAGGCGTGTCATAAAATATTTTTCAATACAGAAATCACGATCCAGCCACTGCCTCTTTTACCTAGGATTACCACCATTGGCTTCATGAGGCTTTATGAAGGCAATCGGAAATAAAATATAGCCTGAGGAATATGTGGGAATATAAAGAAGAAAAAAAAAAGAAAAAAAGACAGAGGCAGAAACAACCGTCTTGTTAATGTACCTGTTGCTATGCAAAAAAAAAAAAAAAAAGTTTTCTCCTAGTAACAGGCTTCTGCACAGTTGTTAACTCTGGTTCAAGTGCTCCACAGTATGCTAGCCTCGTGCAATTTGTGCAGTCACCTGTCAACCTCCCCACAAAACCTGACTTTTTGGTATATATTTATATTCTTATTTATATTTCTATTAGTAATCTATTTTTATTCCATTCCACATACTCCATATATATATACAAACGTATATGTTTATATGTGTGTAAATGTACCAAAATTTACATAGTATTCCTCTCTTCTATGTTAACCAGTGTTTCCAAAAGAGAAAGGCTAGCATTTTTTCAGTAACAGCTTGGACAATTCACTTTTTCTTCATTTTTTGAAACATAACCACATGATTTACAAACTGTTCCTTTTTATAAGATGATGTTAACCATGTAAGCAGACCAAGACTAAATGTAGCTCTTCACAAAACATTCCTGGCATTTCAATTCCTGTAACATGAGTAGTTAAGTTTTCCTCGCTTTACCGACCTACTTCTTCACACTAATTCCATTACAAGGTTTTGCTCATTGAAGGATGTCCAAGGTTTACACGCACACATATGCATGCTCTCATGTATACTATGGTTACTGTGCAAATGATACATGCTTCCAAAAGCCCTTAGTATACTACCAGTTAAAAAGAAAGCAACAGTAATCAGGAAATAATGCTCTATTTGCTTCCGAACAAGGAAACATACAGGAAATCACACATGCCTACGGGCTCCATGGTGCCATGCGATCTTGCTCTCTGACCTCAAAGGCTTGCATAAATTTTCACTCAAGATACCAAATCCCAGAAATCTAGCTGGCACCTCTTTTTGTGGCTCCTGTTGGACTTCTTTGACTGTCATTCATTAACAAAGTGAAAGGGATAAAGTTGCTTTACACAGTACTGCATTTTAGGTCATTAGCACTGGATCTCACTTTTCACGAAGTCACAATGCTAAGCAGAACAGGAACAGTTCTCAAGGCAAAAAAAGGCAGACTTCTCCACATTAGCAAACCACAGACAATGAAATAAAAGATTAAATAAGATTGAGCAGCTGCTCTCAGTTCAAAAGCATGTTTGCCTTCCAACTCATTTCAACAACAGATTTTGTGTAGGCATGAAATTATTTCACAGAAATAACAATTTAGTTACTAGAAGAGCTGGGAAAAAACAAATGAGGTTTTTAGTGATTACAATTACAGATCCTCCGTTGATAGTTCCCCTACCTGTTCCTATTGTAATCCAGGTTTACCTGCTTACTAAGAAGCAAACTGACACACACAAGCACAATTACTACTTTTGTTCTCTCTTTTTGGGTATAGAACAATCTAGAAACTATTTTACTAAATCTAGATGTTGTCTCTCAGAACACTGATTGCAGTCTTAATACTTTCATTTTATCTTTTTCCACATGAATCTTTACGGAAGCCCCTTCCCTATGACACTGAAGATTCTTAAGATATTTGGGATATAGCTAATTAATTTATATCAACTCCAGAGTAAAGCAAGGATTCCTGTTCCAGAACAAAAGGTCTAAAGAAGCCCAGGAAAAAGCCAGCTCTCTTCCCCTGAGCAGATTCAGGACTAGGAGTCTACCATGCAGCTTACCTATTTCTAAATTTTTACTTTTATTCCTCCTCCCCCTGGGCTTGGTGAAGAATGGAAGAGGGATCACAAATGTTTAAAAGCCATCTACAAAGATATGTAAGTTCCATTGTAGTCCATGGCATACAGTACAATCACCTCAAAGCTGCTCTAGCTTCTGTTTTGGCTTTAATGACCCTTAATGTAGCCCACCAAAAGAAAAGAAAAAAAAGACACCATACTCCCTTTACRGAAGACAGGAGCAGGACTGATAGAAAACCATTCCCCAGACAGGGGTATCTGCTATACAGCTAATCCTAGCAGCCTCTTTTCTTTTGTATATCTCAAAGGAAAATAAATAAATTAAAATTTCAGCTGTACAAAAGCAACATTTCACAAGCCTGTTCTTCATTCTATTTAGGGCAGTTACCATCACTGCAGCCTGAGGGGACACACCTGATTTTTGATTAAATGGGAATTTTGGTAAGTCAAGGCTGATGACCTGAGTTTCAAAGTACTATGCTTTACAAATAATAAACTGTAACTTCTCTCAGGCAGTTAAGTTACTTGCAGGTAGTTAAGTTCCACATCCAAACACCACCAGCCCCCAACCGTAATGGATACCAGACCTAGGCATAACTTTTCCAAAATAATAGGTTTTCCTCAGTAAATTCTTATTTACTGAAACCTGAACTTTTAAAAGAATTGAAGAAATGCAAACAGCAATCTCGTCATGTAGGAATTTCCAAACTGAAAATATTTTCTTCCTTTCTTTCCAGAGTGTCTCTTCACAAAATAATCTGAACAAGAACCCAAACTCCATACAGCAATTGAAAAGCAAAATCRGTGAATCACAAATCCAAATAACAATTGAAAATATCTAACTGCATCTATCATGCTTGTGATTTGGTACACTAACAGATGTTCCACGCATGCCTTACATGGGCTTGTGTAGCTACAGAGAAAATGAAGCCGATTTCCTTCGTAGTAGGGCATCATGCTAAGRCATACTCATGAACACAAATTCTCCCTTAATACCTCTCACTTCCTYTCAAATGAACTTGCAGAGAGCACAGCTCTGTAAACTGGGCTGGCCCAGTGTACCAGCTACAGGACTTCTTCCATAACCTTGAGTCAATGGTTACCTGCAGCTCATCTGAAGCAGGAGTTCCCACCTCTCACAGAGGAAAGATACTGTTGATCAGCTGTCTGCAATTTTTGTTCTATTTCAGGGCTTTAAACTCTGTAAGAGTTGCTGCTGTCTATAAACCCATGCCTGTCACATTACCAAAATTATTCTTTCATGAGAAGCAGGAACTGTCTGCCATCTGGATGAGCTTAACTTGTGATATAAGTAAAGGTTTGAATTCATTTTTGACATGCYTGATCCCACGTCATGGAAACACAAATACAAAGCTCAATCCTTTATGTCTGTGAAAACACAGCCTACAGAACCAAAGCTGAATTCAGAGCCTTGTAAGAGCCCTCTAGGCACATAAAATAAACTGAAGAGGAGAGATCACATATCTCCAAAAAGATACTTTAAAGGAAATCAGAAGATAACTCAGTGCCAAAAATTTTATGCCAATACACTTATATAATTGCTAAAATTATATATATATTACATATTGCATGTGTATTTGTATTAATATAAATTTATGCTATGYCATTACTACTTACTTTTTTTCCTCATGCTAGACCAGTCAGAGAAGTTGGAAATTCACTCAACCTTGTGTAAGTAAAGTATTTCAGCTGCCATGTGTATACAAGTTCTTTAATTCACGGCACTTCTGGGTTCCATATTGCAGAAACAGGCACCAAAATCTGAATATGCAACTTAACTCCTGGTCAAAACAGACTTTTTTGTTACAATCTAGAAATTGGGATTTATGGATGCATGCCGGTGTGCATAAAGAACATCATAGTGTTCCAAAAATCCCAGACAACTTAACCTCTGTGACACATCGGTTAAGAAAGGATAAAGAAATGTGCCAATACAGTGGCTGTTTATAAAAAGCATCATATAGATGTACACGTATAAGATCAACAATGCCTACAGAAATACCCAATTGTATTTGAAAACGTACATCTTGGTTGTTGAATTACTTCATACAAATAATAAAAATAGTACTTTAAAATAATTAAGTTCCACAACCATTTTGATAATAATTTAATTCATGAATAAGGCATTTTTTCCTTAAACTAATAGGATGTAGGCAATGTCAGTTCTCAGAAAAGATTTTCAGTAGAGTTAAAAAAAAAAAAAAGACTGTCATGGCACATATTACAGATTGCTTGACAGGCATAGTCTGTTCAACTAATGCATTCAGAAGATAAAAGWATTAGCACTGCTGACTGAAAACTAAAGACCAACATTTTCCCATCTGTTTGTGCACCACGGGGACTTAAATTCCCCCCATCAGCTGGAAGGCATGTAAAAGGCAAATAAAATCCCACTCGGTTCCGGTACTGAACATTTCTGATAACGCTACAGAAGTATAGTATGTTTTCAGTAACATCTTTCAAAGTAAAATRCAACTAAGCATACAGTTAGGAGATGAAAAGTTAAAATCTACTAACCCAGAAGCTATTAAACAAAAGATAATGTACATTTCTCAAGTTACCACTATTTCCATGCCCTAGCACTACAACATTCATGAGGATTTGGGAACATTATATTAATTCTAAATGCATACAGATATTTACTTGTATCTTAATTAGTTGGCAAGTCAGTTTTCATGGTTGTTCTTCATATTCTCACTCCTAGCATACATCGCCAAGGTTTCTTGGAATTTAGGGTCTTCATTTCTAAGCTAAATAAAGTCTGGTTTCCTTGACTTAGCTTTACCTCAAGGGATTATTTTTATTTCCTCTCTTCTCCCACCTAAATCTCTGAAAACATGCAGAATCATCAAGTTAGTTTAATTAGAAATTGGAAGGACAGAATTATTTTTGTTATATCCATTTCTGTTTCTTTACTTCCATACTTCATTCTGYACTTTTCCAACAACTTCAACTAACCATTTTTAACATAATAAAAATCTGTAGCTCGAATGCATGACCAAATTTTGCCATACAATTTGAACACTAATTGTATCAGCCTTGGTATGTCTTCTTCATATGTAATCACTGCTGTTTTTAAATCTATGAGGAAAGAGGCCATAAGAATATCTTTTCTCTTGCTCTTGGTGGCTAGATGTGAGGTCAGGGATGGGACACTAGCTTACCCACAGTGTAGGGCAAATGAAGTTATAGGGCTTTTGGTGTGACACTGATTTCCATCAACAAGCTTGGGGCAGAAGGTGTTCAAGTCCAGTACTAGGGCTTCCACATAGGCATAAGTTCAAACATCCAATTCTCCAGTCTCTGCACATAAGTTTTATTCAAACAGAAATTACGGGAACCAGTCTTGCTCTCAAGATATGCACTTGTCTTAGTGTAAATCAATATTTCAATATTCTACCTGCCAAAAAATTGCCTTGCATTTAAAAAAAAAAAAAAGTATATTAAAGAGCAGCTAGTGAAGAATTATATATTCATGATTCTGATCTCCAAAGCCAAGCATGACAAAAATAAAACAATATCTGTGTGTGTTTGCTTGCCTGTTTCTTTGTGGAGGTACCTCTAGGGTCAAAATACCTGTTGCACAGTTTTAGTGAGGGCTTCTCAGAAGAGAGGCAAGAAGATGACGCACTAGGGTACCAGGAGGGTGCTAAAAGCATGAAGAAGCTGTTTCTTTTTGCTTAGTATGCAAGAAAAAAAGTTTAATTGGGATAATCATATGAATCGGATGGACCAGTTTGAATGACACAAAAATAAGCTAAGACATACTTTAACTCTTTTAATRAAACAATTTTCTTTCAAAATAAGAAAAAATTGAGAATAAATCTCAGACTATATTTTCTCACTGTAATTTCKTATTTATACCGGAAGTTGGGGTAGACTAAAGAAGTGACAATAAAAAATTATAGCAAAATCTATTTGCGTGACATTGTATCATTAAGAAAAGTTCTCTTTGCCAAGAACAGCATTCAGTTCTATTTTTAAGACACTGCAGCAAAAATGCAAAAGATAGAACGAGGTGAACAAAAAGGGTGGTTGAAGTACAGAAGGATGGGTATTTGACTTGATATTGCCAGCTCTCAAATTATTTGGCAAGAAAAGGGAATTAGAAGGGAACCTTCAAAGAGCATTGATGACTAAAGACTAAAATTTCCCCATCTGCTTATGCACATGGGACTTGCACACTCCCCATCAGTAGCAGAGCTTATGGAAAAAAATGAAATTATTCAAGCACTGAATGCCTCTGATAAGAGTATACGAGCACACTTTCTTTCCATTTTTATTTTAATTGTAATCATTAAAAATTGTGACAGGCATACAGAAAAAAGATCAGTCCCTGTCTCATAATACTGCAACAAAAGGTCACTTTATGAAATTATTGGCTTTTATTTTTAGAACAAATAGAAGGAAATTCTCCTTCACACAGCAAGGAGTGAGCCTTTGGAATTCCCTGTCAAAAAGTCTTTAAATCTGACACTACAGTTAGAGTCAAAAGTTACTTTATAAGCATTAATAAAGCTTGTAATTACATAAGGTCAACCAAATCTCATACTTTAGGAAATAAAAAAGATCACTCCCTGGGCTTAGTAAGAACTATCACTTGTGTACAACACTGGATAGTTGGTAAGGCACAATTTTATTGTAGGCAAAATGGGGATAGGAAGCATCCTCTGACTATCAACTATAGTACTGCTAAGTATAGGGCACAAATAGGAAAATAGGACAGCAAGTATTACCTTTTACTAATATGTTTCCTCCTAAGTTGYGTGTGTGTGTGTGTGTGTATGCATGCATACATATGGGGAAGGATTCGTACATACACACACACATATATATGTACACACACACGCACTCCAAACAAAACAGCAGGGGAAAGTTCTGCTGAGTGGCTTCACTCAAAGGGTTTCCAACCCTGACCCACCACTGTTGAAGGCAGAACAAAAAAAACAACCACATGGAGCAGTAAAGAAAGGAAGCTGATTTTGATGGCTCAGTAAAGATTGGAAGCTGATTTTGAGGAGCTGGTAGCTTCCAGGCTCAATTTAAATAACATAAATGGTGGAAAATCTAACTAGGGGCAAAACTAAAGACTCTGTTTAACATGACGGTCTTCTCCTTACTCCCTCTGTGTGGGAAGTTAGTCTTTTCTTCCCGTCTATGCACGCTGTCATATCCATGATGGTATTTATGCAACTTGGAAAATAACAGATGCTGAATGTTCTGTTTTTCATTCTCCAGTCCATCTTGAGATTGCATACACACTCACAAATATATATATATGTAAATTAAATATGCTTCAAATGGCACATGGAAATAAATAGCACTACTTCAGACATGACATTAGATATTAGATTTTACTAATGCAGAGAAAAAGTCAAAGTCTACATTAATGTATGTACAAGTACAGTAAAAATAAAGAAAACTGTACTACATGTCTCTGGTATAAGAAGTCAGAGATTAAACAGTACATAATAAATTACAGCTGTGTACAGTGTATAGTTTCTGCAAAGATAAATGCATTCATTTCACGCAAGGAACTAAGACTACAAAACTGCTAATTTAACTCAGTTAATTTGCATTTTTGTTATGAGACAGGTTCATTTTTTTGATTGATAACATCATCATATTCCCTGTGAGCAGGGAAGGGACTGTATAGCAGCTTAATCTGCGCTCAGGATGACACTGCCCTGTTGATTAGTAATTAAATCTATACACTCTACAAACAAGTCATCCTCTGAAATACCAAATGTATTTAGGAAGTTTAGTATGCCAGTCATCTTAATACAGAAGAACTGGTTTCTCAGAACACCAGCATGTAATTAGAGAACTTGCCAGACAACCAGATTATCCTGTTATTTTCCTGTGCTTGGGTAATGGATGGGGTGCAGCAGATATCAAAAACTTCCAGCCATAAAAAGTAGTAACGCTGTGTGGGACTGCAGTATCCTAAAACAACTATGAGGGAAATACACACCCCGTGCCAAATTTTCTCATCGATTATATGAAAAGGAAAACATACACTTATAATTCCTACCAATACAAGCTGACATTTATATATTAATCAAACATAAGATTCCAGGTTTATTTGCRTAAAACACTCTCAATCAATTAATGCATATATTGGAAAACTGTCAGAATTTTATACAAAATTGAAACAAATCAAGGATTTATCTACATGTTTTATCAGACAGGTTTTTTTATTGGTGTTATATAGTATAATCTTAGCAGTAAATGATGAGGTGAAAGGCACCTATCATCTTCCTATCACCTTGCCCAGCAACATTTATCCATAATGATCCCCTTATCATTCTCTGGTCTTTATCCCAAAAAATACATTTTCCCAACTTCCAATACTCTCATAATTTTAATGAATATCCTTCTTCCCAAGAAATGCAGGATCAGTAATCTTGCAGCATTTATTTCAATTCAACAAATACTTCTTATCTTTTAACATTTTGGAAAAATGTATTTACTGTGTTTTAAATATTTGCAATATATCATAGTTTCTAATGAGAGTGATTTGAAATGAAGGCAAGTCTGATTTGATAAACTTTGATTTTTACATAGCTGAAGATGCAGCTGTTATTCAGAAATCATATAAAAACCCACTTCTTTCCTGTGCTTTCATATTCCAGCTTTTATACACGTTTTCCRACATCCTTTTCGCCTTTCATCCTTGCAGACAGCAACCACATCTTGCYCAAGCTCATTATCAAAAAAAAAACAACTGCATCCAACTTCCCACTATTTTTCAGTTCACATCACAACTCCTACACTTTATTATGCATCCCAGTCTCATTATCTTACATCGTTCTGCACTGAACTGAATTACCTACTTTTTYGCACATAGTCTACACCAATTATTCTAGATTTGGTAAGTCAATGTTTTTCTCCACCTTTCCTATTCTAATTGAAAAGTCTTCAAAAAYATGTGCAAACATGAGCCTTTTACTGACCCTCATGTCACCTCATTTATTACCTCCACTAACTCTGCACTGTTATAATTTACCTAAACCATCTGCTTTCAGTATGTAAGCCAGTTTTTCCTGCAGCAGTTTTCTTTTCAATGACTTTACGCATCAGTCTTTATGGTGGCATATCAAGACAAGTTGCCCTTGAATTTTTGATAAATTGTATCTGTGCTGCATTTTCCTCTACTAGCTCACTCAGAAATTCAAGAATTCATGAAGATTCATTTGATGGCTCTTTTTTCATAAGTTCATGCTCCCRAGCCCTTCTAAATTATGCATTACAAACTATGCCATAGTGATATTTCATTCCAATGTTTCCCAAAGGAAAACACACAAAAAGCCATATAAGATTGAGGGGGGAGGGTGTTGGTTTGGGGTTTTTTTTTGAGCATTGCAGGACAGCTCTATTCAAATAAATAACATGGTATCAACTTACCTGAAAGAATATCCCTCTCTCCTTTTTTTTTTTTCTTCTTCAGAAGACAGCAGCTGACAAGATTCCTGTAAAGTCTGGGAATCACATCTGCCRCCCTTGTCACAGTTCTGTTTTACTAGAAATTTGGAGATGCTGCAAGGTTCAGTCATTTTCTGTGAGATACTCATTTTTCTTAGCCTCAAGAAAAGGCTGATGGTGAGAGATCTCAAAAGACAAGATGTATGTTTCTGGCTTATTATGGTTGTTGTGAATAACATGATTAATTATGGAAGGAAGGTAGGAGAAAGAAGGAACTGAAGGAGTGTCACCTGTGTTGAACATTTCATAGTTTTCAAGACTGTCTAAATAAAAAGGCAAAAGCAACCTTCCCTTACTACTGGGCAGGGGTGTGTGTGTGACATATATCTAGGTAGGTAAATGTCCCCATAAGAGGAAATACAGTATACATGTATGTCCTGCTCCATCAGATCTAACACCAATGGCACACTGAAAATCATTGCAAACAAGCTGTTCAACCCACGAAGCTGCCAAAACCATGTCTTTCATTGTAGACTTCCCTTTCCTAGACTTCAAGAGTAACAGAAATATACATTTTCTAGTAGATTTACAGATGGCTGACCTTCACGCTAGGTTGATAGTAGTGCCCCAGTTAGTACAGACATACATTACACAATACTAATCTAGGTCTTTCACATCCCAGGCTACTGTTCTAATCACTAGACCAGTGACCTCCAAGCTGTTCTTATTGTGCACCCCATCAGTAAAAAATTTTTGAGCATGCACCCCCAATATATGTATATTTGTTTATAAATTATATACATGTACCACGGTACTAATATATTATGTACATTATAAAACTTATGCAAAAATAGAAATTAAAAAGGATGAGACAAAGATGAAATAGTGAATATTTTAAAATAATTTTTATTTTATTTATTAATGGTAAAAAACTTTTTGCTCTATTATTATTAATACTAATATTTTTAATGAGAACAATGTGATTGAATATGTTTCATTATTTTTTAAAGTTTTGGTTTAACACTTTAAGATACAGCAATTCAAAGGTCTGGTTCTAAGTTCAGTTTACTTCARTACTTGGTTTTAATGTCTGTCATASCTGGAAGAGATAGCTCACAAAGATATATAGATTCAAATGGAAGATGTGCATTTTTGGTGGCRCTTACTAAATCATGATACTAATTTTTCAACCCCATCTGCCAATTAAACAAAGGTTTTTATTGAAATTTGGCTAGGAAATTTCCATYTTCCCTGATGTCAATCACTTGCTCTTGCAAATGAATGAGAAGGTGGTGTATTTTTATTTTTAATAAATGGGTTCAAAACCCACTGAAGGTCTTTGTTTGGAACATTTTTAAACAGGTTAGGAAATTCTGTTTCCAAGTTTTTTCAGTGTACAGATACAAGAGTTTTTATAGGTGACATACACCATTTTTGGCAACAAAATCATGTAATGATGGAAATGTTTCCAAACATCTCTTTTCAAAATGCTCTCTCCATCGCGTGAGTTTCTTTTTCAAAAGCACTTACTTTCCTACTCGTTGTTAAACCATCGCCTTTACTTTGAAAGGACAGTTTAACTGTGTTTATTTTTTCCAAAACTATCTGCTAGGTAGCATACTACTGASAGTGACTTTTCACCACAGAAAAGGTCAGCAAATTTGRAACATTTATCTTTTTGTAAAAGAAAAATGTAGAACTCAGAGATGAGTTCAACAACTCTTAAGCGCTTTGCCACGAGGTAACCAGAGAACCTTTGTGCAGTACAAAAGAATTTCACGGTCACTCCCCATCTYGTTACAAAGTATTGTAAAGATTCTACTATTTAAAGGCCTTGTTTTTATAAAATTAACTGAATTGATGACATCCTGTAGCACTTTGTGCACTTCTGGGTCCAACTTCCTGGCTGCAGTGGCTGGCCTATGAATGATGCAGTGAGTGCATTTCAGGTGTGGTGCCAGCTGTGTAACCTTACCCCAGAATCCTTTCTTACTCCAGTCAGAGCAGCTGCTCCATCAATGGTTACACTTGCACAGTCTTTYCATAAAACATTGTTTTTATTAAAGTCATTTACTGTTGAGATTATATGTCCTTTGGCACATCTTTCTTTTAATGGCTCACAAGAAAGTAGTTCTTCAKGTATTTCATTACTGAAACAGAATCTAGCAAAYACCATAGGCTGAGATATGGACATGATAGAAAAACCTGTACTTTCAGCCAACTGCATAGCAAACCTCCCACGCTGCGTAATTTGTTCTAATGCTTGTTTCTTCAAACTTCAGCAATGTTTTCTACACATCTTCCAACTGTATTTGCTGAAAAAGGAGTGCATTTTAGAGTTTGTTGCCATATTTCTTTCCATGTATTACTTCAGCCATTTTTACTGCAGTAGGAAGAACAAGTGTGTCCCCAATGGTATGTGGCTTTTTGTCTTTCGCTATTAAGAAGCCTCAAAAGAGGCTTCTGAAGATTTATCATTAAATTTAGTAAAATAGTGTATTGAGTATCGCATGACTTTAAACATTGCTGATTAGATCTGATTAGATCGGCAGTGCTTTTACCTCGAAAGGATGAAGAGCTCATACTAGGGCTAGAAGAAGTGTTTGCTCTGCCATTTTCCTCTTCACTTGTGCTGTCACTATTAGCCTTATTATCTTCAATCTGCGGTTTCTTTGCAGGAATCTTTTTAAGCCACTTGTCCATTTTGTGAGGGTTAGTTTAGTTAAAACTAGATAATGTAATCCGTAAATCCAGGTAACCAGGCATACACAAACTGCAATACATTGCAATATGCTGCAAGAGGATGAACGCGTGAGAGCACCACTGCCAACACCTCTGCATTGTGGAGCTGCCACTCGTCCCCCAGGATACCTCACCTACTGTTTGTGACATGGGCCTCTGACCTATGGATGGAGTGAGGGTTCCAGCGTCAACATATTAAATATTAGGAAAGCTTAATTTCTTTCTTATTTTTTTAGATACAAAATAAATATAAACAGAAGTTCTAATACCCTCTTGYGCACCTCCTGGGGTGTGCACCCACTTTGAAGACCACTGCACTAGACCTCACAAATTCAAATTTTCTCATTTCCAAATATTTCTTATATTTGTATAGCTCCTGGCAAAACCTGGAAACCAGTAAGAATGAAGAACTGTTAAATGATTTCAAGCAAATGTCACCAAAAGATTGTCTTATAGCACTTTTATTTTTTCTTTGTAATTATTTTAATTATTTCCCTGATTAATCAAGCTCCTTCACTGTCATATTTCTCATATGTCGGTCTTTTCATACCACTTATTGAAATAATATTCAGGTTTATGAACCAGTCTGCAGTTTCTCTTACAAATACTGCTGAGGCACACAATTAATTACAGATCTAAATACCATTCTCAGCTTACTACCAGTGACTATACATCTGATCTTTTGTGGCCTTGGGGTTTCTTTTCTTGAGAAAAAAAGCCCTTTATTATTTTTTTGCCTTGATTTCATACTACTTGCCTGTTACGCATTTTCTTTTCAAATATCTGAAAACAGTATATTAAAAAAACAAAATTATTTCAAATACTTGAAAAACACTAATGTTTTCCTGGTAGTTAATATGTCTAACTGCTCTTTCTGAATTATCTTTTTGCATGAACTTTTCTCCTGCCTGTTTTCAGGCCATAGAAATTTAGCCATAATCTGACGGGCATCAAATATACACCACATAACTTTATTTGCTGTTGTTCACAAAAGTATAGTTTTTAATATCCTCCGTATGTTACTTTATTATTTTAAGCACACAACCAGGATAATTATATCTACACAGCCCTCTGAACAGATGTCATGTGRGAATGTAATACTAGAATGAATCTCCTGAGGCATTACTTTGATAATGCAGGTAAACACATAACATATAATCTCATTCACAACTTTAAGATCAATTTTAAAGCCAATTAGGGGTTCTTTTATTCCCCTATTGCTCCTGCATGGAATGCTGTTTTCCAACSTATGTCTCTTAACATTCAGAAAAGTTAGTTTAATTTATGTCTTAAGTTTATTCCTGGACATTTTATAATCAATCGTTTCCATGCCAGTAGTAACTTCAGGCTTCAATAGCTCTTTCTACCTCCTCCTCTATCCTGATATATTTATAGAAATTTTTACCACCTCTCTGTTTTGATTTTTTTTTAAAGTTAAACATATTATTTTCAGACCCTTCTCATAAGATAGGCTTTCTAGTCTCCTCTTTATCTTTGCAGTTTTCCTTGGTATAATTTACCATTCTCGAACATGGCTGTATATAGTTAACTACAGGCTGTCATTCCTTGTACAGTGGCAAAACCACTTTTCCCTTTCTACTGGAAACATCTTCATTCTGACAAATCCAAGAATCTCTTTTCCCTATTGGCAGCTACATATTTGTAGCATGTAATCATCTTACAATTGACTAAAGCTCTGAGGTCTTTTTCCTTATTACCAGCTGATTATTCCTGAGCATATAACAGAAATGCCTGTTACTCACAACTCAGAATGTGACCTTGTACTTTGTTCACTTAAATTTCAACCCATTTTTATTACTGAAGTCTTCAAAGATACCCTATTTTTTCTGCACGACATTCTAATCGTCACCCGAATTGACAAGGCACCGCACCTTTGTCATCAGCATATTTCATTATCATACTCCTATTTTTCCTCCCAAGGTTATCACTGAAAACTCTAAATAAAATAGCATTGTAGGACCTATCTTAAAGAAAACCCACTAACTCCCAGGCCCATAGTTTCTTTCTTAATAGCTAGGCTGTTGTCTTGTTGTTACCAAGTTCTTGACTAYCAGGCAGCTTTTCACTTCTCTAATTTAGCTAACAGTTTTCCTCATATTTCCTAGCTACTCCCTAAGAGTGACTCACAGGGTAATTGTGTCACTGATTCAGGTAGAGGTCACCTGGCATAAAGAATAAATCTCACCTTCTACAAGTATCCCTCAGTGGTGAAACATTCCCAGACTATCATCTTCTTCATAACACAAAACTATGTTTACTGAAGATCAAAAGCCAGATGCTGATTTTCATTATCTTGTCATTCCTTCATCCTCTTTCTCTGGGAATCAAGAGAATTACGGTAAAACTGATCCAAAATTCCTCATCTTTGTGTGTGTAGTCCACCTCTTGGCATATTTGTCCTGTCCTGCTCCAGCCAAAAACAGGGGYGTTATTTTTCCCAACCTTTTACCTCCAGGAATTTTTATTTTCTGGAAATGCTCTGAAGCTAAGGGCTCCAAATTACACAGATCTGCTGCTTACTAGCACTGGTGTATGTTATAAGTCTCCCCCTCAACCCCAAATATTTTCCAAAATCAAAATCCAGGTACTTTCTGCTAGTACCTGGAGGTGGCGGGCATATGTGTGTGTGTAGTTTTTTGCTGTTGTTTAAAACCATGTCTCCTCTTAGACTGATTCTTTATTCCCATCCATGAAATGCATTAAAGAATAGCCAGGCACCCAACTCATAGTCCAGGCTAACAATCTCTAGTTTTTAATTACTAATTTTCACTGGCAACTAAATCTCTTGATTATTGTTCATGTTCTCTTTCCCCCTCTTTAATATGATAAATCTTTTAAGTTCTGTCTTCTTCTTGTAAATATACTATATTCTATATCATCTGAAATGAGGATTAAGTAGTGTTACTGTCAGCCAGTTCCTGCAGTTCGTGATGTTTCTGCTAGCAAGCAGTACTTTTCTTTGTGAGGTCTTGGACAGAAAGATTCAATTCTCCCAGTGTTGTCCAGAGTTCTTGATGATTTCTAGCCATCCAATAAGCATTTACAGACTCTTCGGACAAAATCACTATCTTATGTCTGAAGACAGGTTTTACTTTCTGTGACTAATTCCTGTGTAAAGACTTTGATTCATCCCATGATTTAGCATTCTTTGTACTGTGAACTGCAGATTCTATTTCACTCATTATTTCTTCTGTCAATGGAATTTTCCGATGCTTTTTCTTTTCATATTACCCTCATTTCTTTACTAGGCTACCTCATTACTCTCATGATAGCGCTCAAAGACAAAATACTTTCCAAAGCTGTCGTATCCAGTTAGGCTCCTGTTCTTATCTCTCCTTGGACCACCTTTAGTGCTGCATCACTAGCTGGCTTCATCCCTTTTTCCCAGTCTTAAAGGAGAAAGACTAACATTTCTACAGTTTTCCCCAAATGTTGCCATCTGGTGTTCAGCAACTCATTAMTAGTTTTCACCTTGATTAGTTCATTAAGAGCCTTCACCTAATTTAGTTCTATTTTAGCTCAGTCAGCAATGATGAAAGGCTGTAAGCCAGTAGTACACACGCTCTGGAAGGTCCCTCCTACACTCATCACACATCCACCAGCCTCTGCAAACTGTAAGTGAAGAAAATGTTCAAATAGATGCCCACAGCTTTCATAYAGAAGACTTCTATTTAAAGTTTCTTACAACTACCAGATATTGATAACTGCCTCTAGAAAGACAGAAGAATCATTTTTCTTTTAGGTCACATGTTCCTTTGTACTTTAAGCTGTTATCCACTGTTCCCTCTGACCTCTAACTGCTTTTCATTCTCTCCCCTTTCCTGCTTCCTCTTATATTAACTCAAAGAAGGAAGTCATATTGAGCAAGACTGCGTGGGAGGGCAGAATTACTTTCTTTGAGGAAGCAATTGTTTATTCTGCTTTAATTGTTTCTGAAACTATGAAAGATAAAGATCTTTCATTAAATTCTAAAGCTAATGACATTTTGATCACTCRTCCCTGCTTGCTAAAACAGTCTGATGCAGCTGCAAAGAACAAGGGCAAAATAACTATGCAACTGCTCTCTGATTACATGACTTCAGATCCATGCCATACCGAGTGTATGGGGAAGGGGAAAAGAGAGTTACAGCCCCATAAGACTTCCTTCCTACTCCCACTAGTAAATCTGTTCCTGTAATTTTTTCCAGTAAAACTATATCTGATTTTGGAAAAGGGATTTTATATTAAAATCAAAAGTAGGCATCCTATACAAAATATAAAAGTCTATCMAAAAAGTTGGGATTAAACCAGGAAAGGATGAAATAACTAATAAATTCCATAAGTGAAGAAGCAGTCAGATTTAAAACATTCAACTAGTACTAGTACTGGATTCAAATTTGGCTAATTGAATACACTCAGGTTTTATCCTGTCAGCCAAAATGCGGCAGTGCTGGTGGAAGGTTTTAAATAAGTGTTTCCAAAAGCTCCATACAAAAATAGAACCCTATCAGGCTTCACAAGCTGAACAGCGTCAGGGCGGTTCATGGTACTTGGATAGATGACATTCAAGCATACTCAGAAAAAAAATCAGAGGATGATGTCCTGCCATCACCARAAGTCCAGTACTACACATAAGGTGCCGGGCTTTTGGATGAGAGCTGTGACATGTAACATAGCACTTACTTTATTTACTCTGTGTTTTGTAAGAGAGTGGAATTGTTCAGATGACTGAGCTTGAATTTGCATAATCATATTCTGTTTAATGACATATTCTCTGCAGTTTCTTCTATATTCTTTCCTTTATGCAGCATGTAATGACCTTTTTGTAGAATCATTAAGTTTCAATACAGAGAAAGCTAAATTTCCATAATAGCGTAATTCTACTGATTGCTTGATTTGCACTGAAAATCCAAATAGCTCTTCAGTACTCTGATGAGTGAGAAGATTTAGAAATAAAATCAACAATTTACAACTTATAAATATAAATTATTTCTTATCACACTAAGATGAGGACAAATACAGGCAAGTATAGAGAATATCTGCCCTTCCAAGACAACCTCATATACCTTTGGAGGCCACAAGAATACAGACACAGCTGTACTGCTTCCACACAAATGAGATTTTTGCTTAGCACCCAGTTTGTAGTGTGATAAAAACTGCCTCCATCCACATATCTAATTCACAACTTCACCAGATTCTCCAACACATCTTTGCATCTTTGTTCTCAAATGAAAGGCACTTCAGTGCTCTCCTCAACCTGCTACAGGAGCCTCCTTCGTACAACATTCACAGAAACAATCCCYCATCCCAAGGGGAAAACCCCCAACACTGATATGGTCGGGCAACGATTGATGAATCTGACCTCTACCACCTGATTTGCATGTATGGCAACCAGACCTCTACRGATTACCTTTGATCTCTACATCTCCTCATGTGCTAGCAGCTGCCTCAGGSGCAAGTTCTTGGCTGACTATTTAGCAGATGTGAGATATATTTCYTGGCTGTACTGTCCAATGCCTGCTCCCCCCCCGCCCCTTGCTGACAGCTACAAAATGGAGAAGACATTTTGTATGTCCCTGGAAAGCCATACCACCTTGAGTAAAATGTTGGGATGGAAAGAAATAGCTTCCAGMATTTCATTCTGCATTTATTCCAAAAACAGTGCCTACAATTCCAATAGTCTTCCAACAGGACACAATAGCAGATTATCAGATTACAAACAGCTACAGCCCCTCCTAGCTCTCAGTGAAAGACATTTCAGCTAACAAGCTTTACTTTTGTCTTTGCTATCTACCAGACGACAGAAATAGTGAGCTACCCCAGCTAAGCTGATGAATGACAAGTTACTGTCTTGTCTGAGCCACAGAAACATGAAGACCACCAAAAGTGGGATAAAATCAGAAACGGGGCATGCTTAATTAAGTCTTCATTAATAGCCTTCTGGGATCTACGTATACCCTATATRCCTTTTTTTTCTAATTTCCCTTCAGGAAACATTTTGAAGTCCTCACTGAGGAAACCTCCACTGGCCTCTGTGACAGTTTCCCAGGAATCAGAATTTGCACAGGTCTCAATTAAAGGACCTGTTACCTTTTAGCTCATATCTTTAAAAGAGATAATATGGCATTGTCTATGTTGTAAAGTCAATCTGGAAGAAATACTTATCTCAAAGTAATTCATGAGGATACATGAAGTGTTATTTTCTCTTCCAACTAAAATTGGCCAAAAATTATGCCAAAAATTGTGGCATAATAGAAACTGCCTGTAGYTCCTATTAGCATTATCCAGGTTCATGTTACACATTAGACATGGCCCATGAAACACTCTAACCTCAAGGCAAAGTAATTCCTGACATCAAATGCTCACACAAAGACAGTTCAGGGTTGTGAAAAATACTTCCCTCCAACTTCAATTTCCATCTTCACTTTGTCAAATGTTATTAAAGACAGCATTAATGTCATGGTTCAAAAACTATTGCTTACTTAAGAATATTTCCCTTTCTCTGCCACAATACTCTCTTTATTATTCCCACTSCAGAAGGGAGAGCATAAAGTTATTATTTACGTAGTCAAGGAAATTCTGCCTTAAAAAGTGCTGACCGTCTAGAATGCCGGCAAATTTATCAGAAGTTATTGCAAATAACATAGAGAATTCAAACACTACCTGCAAAAATCTATATGGATGTACCCCTGCTTACTGAAACGTTAATATATCAGATGACCTATTTATCCCAAGTTACCAGAAGATACTTAGAACCTTCAGAAGAAGAGAGCTTGTAATAAACAGGTACTAAATCAAACAACATCCAAATGATGGGGGCTGAAAAATAATTTTGGATATAACCCTGGGTAGAAAYACTTCATGAGTTTTTATTATATTGGGCTTCTGCAAAAACAGGCAGGGGAAATTTTAGAAGCGCCCTGTACAACCCCAGGTGTTCTTATTAATGTCAACAGCAGTACAGCATTCAGTATTTCTGAAAATTCCCCACATCACATGAGTTTCCCACAATACAAGAGTACTTATAGATGAGCTTCTTTGTTCTAATTTTTTATCAGTTTAGGAGTACACACAGAATCCAAAGGATACACAGGCTTCAAAAGTATATACATTGAAGAGATCAAGGTAATACATGAGATAAAATATCACCTTCTGGAAATTTTACCCTTTATTTGCCAAGAGTAATGACAATGTTTAGAATGGGATACTCCTACCAAAYGTATCTGATGACTGTGGTTAGGTAAGCAATACTATTTTAAGCACTAAGAACAGAAAATCAGATTTATACACATTGCATTGTACGTTTACTGGACCTAATTATAGTTGTAATAGAAAAGCTAAGAAAACAACATTCCAAGCATGACAAAGGCTGTATCTCTATTATTAAATCAAATGGACCTGGGAAAACTCTAGAGCATTGAAGCCAGCTAGCGTGGAATAGACTTTGTT
Organism: Oceanodroma leucorhoa; assembly: GCA_030449065.1. Classification (NCBI taxonomy): domain Eukaryota; kingdom Metazoa; phylum Chordata; class Aves; order Procellariiformes; genus Oceanodroma; species Oceanodroma leucorhoa. The sequence goes on from JASVER010000002.1 coordinate 2,855,200, forward strand.
TAGTCCAGTAAAGACTCTTAGCCTCTACAATGTGACAGCTGGATACAAACTGGCCCCTGGGACTTTCCAGCTTCAAAACYATGCCGGGGAATTGTCTGGAAGGAATCTAGATGGCACATGCCAAAGTCATGCCAGAGGACATTCCAACAGTTTGCCAGTACAGATGATTGTGGTCCAGCACCCWGGAAGGCTACTGGACACCTCTTTCTGGTTTTCTAGAGCAGGCATAGCCTCAGAGGCCATCAGAATCCTAAGAGATTGTCAGAGAAGTTCTGGTACGGTTCAACGTTAAAACTAAAGTTACAGATTGGAAGAAGCAACGACAGGACAAAGTAAAAGTAATTCCAGGTTCCAAAGGTTTTGGTGAAGCCTGTGCTATTTACAGGTCAGACAGTAGCCACAGTACTTCTTTCAGATACATGGCATTACATCATAGTTAGCATAGTCTCTAACTCAAAATCATACTACTATAACTCACTATGCTGAAGAAAAGCAGAAGATTTTCTACTGAAGACTACTGAAGACTATTTGCTTGTGGTGCCACTCTAATTGAATACAGCACACTCATATATTCCACGAAGTATAACTCAACATGATAGTTTTGACTTAGGAGATTCTAAATGCAACAAGTCATAGGTTATTAAAAAAAAAACACAAACAAAACCAACCAAAAACCCCTTTGTTTCATTAAAGTTGTCATAGCAATTCAAAAGTACAACACATGTTTATAAGGSACTCAACATTTTTGGGGAAGAATCTCTCCATTCAGAAATTTTTCCCAATTTGGTGTGATGGAACTAGAGTCTATACAGGAAAACCCTCAAGAGTTACCTGTTCTGATTTCAAATAAAGGTTGAAACTTAGAAATTTAGAACTGAGATGAAGGGAAGGAAGGTATTGCTAATTCTGAACTGAATAAAAGATTTTATTTTTCATTTATTTTTTAACTTAGTATAGGATATTATTTACCCATTTTTCTATAAAATGAAGCATAAGTGCTAGAAGGAAGAATATATGTATATTTCAGAAAGTGCTCACATGTAACCAAGAAAGCCTGAAACAATACCTCTAAGGTGTAAACTATCACATTAATCTCTGTGGATGCTACTTAACCTGCTGATTACACTTTAGCATTAGCAATTAAGCACCAAAGCATTCCTAAGAAAATAACTTCATTATGAAATCTATCTAACAGTCTAGTGAAATACTATTCTGGAAGAAGACAGACATTGATCTGACTTTTCTTTAGAAGAGGAGACATTTGGACTTAAGTCCTCAAAAGCCCAAGAGGGCTCTAATCAGTATCACACTGGTTAAAAGCCCCCCTTCCCATCACTGACCTAGTGTAGGTATACAGAATCGGAACAGTGTTCCCAGCTATTACCTTCAAGCGGAGACAGGTATTTCCCTTCAAGATGATCTTAGACAACTAACTATTTTGAAGGACAAAACTTAGGCTATACTCTCTTCTTTAGTATTTCCTACTGTCTAGCTAGACAGCTTCCCACACAAAATAYTTCTGGGGCTAGGACCCGGTGGACAACAAGTTGAGCATGAGCCAACAATGTGCCCTTGCATCAAAGAGGGCCATAGATTTCTTGGAGTGCATTGCCAGCAGGCCTAGGCACCGGTGAGAGCCCACCACTGGTGAGGCACCAGTTGCAGGCTCCCCAGTAAAAGAAAGACATGGACATACTGGAGTGAGTCCTGCAAAGATGATGAAGGGACTGGAGCATCTGTCGTACAAGGGGAGGTTGAGGGAGCTGGGACTCTTCAGCCTTGAGAAGAGAAGGCTCAGGCAGGTCTTATCAATGTGTGTAAATACCTGATGGGTGAATAAAGAAGATGGAGCCAGACTCTTCTCAGTGATGCTCAGTGAAAGGTCAAAAGAAGATAGGCACAAACTGAAACACAGGAAATTCTGTTTAAACCTAATAAAAACCTTTTTTTTTCTGTGCAGGTTGCCCAGTGAGTTTGTGGACTTTCCATCYCTGGAAATACGGCCCTGGGCAAGCTGCTGTAGCTGGCTCCAGTCTGAGCAGGGGGATTGGACTACACAATCTCCCGAAGTGATTTCATGAAAGCTATTATCAAGTATATCTTTAAAAATATTTCTCCCTTCATTTTACCTGTAACATTGAAATACCTTTATAAGTATGCTAAGAAATGCTGATCTACTTGCAACAACTTACTAAAAACATACAAATTTTAAAATTATACAAATAGATTAGAAAACCATAAGTCAGATTGTGAACTGTTYCTGCACTACTGTTTTAAAGAGCAATATAAAATGAACTGGGAGAAAGAGCTGCATTAATACCATGGTGTAAAACTAGAGGCTGTGATCCTAGGAATGGAAGCACAACATGAACAAAGCTGTTCTCTACAAAGGCTGAATGCCATATCTATTACTATATTGGGTAAACTCCACTTCAAAATGTCAAAGTTGTTTAGATAAATATTAAATTGGCCTCATTTTGACCATGTGCACAAACACTTCTTTATGAATACTGAGCGTAATTGAGTGAATACTTGCTTTTAAGAAGGAGTTTTTTTATAAGATTGTCTGCRAACTCAACCCTTAACAGAAAGTGACAAGGAGAAAAGAAATTATCCAAATATCCCATTTGGGACTGAGTGCTTATCAGAGATATAAGCTCCTGACCACAGGGAAGAGATAGGAGGTACTTGACGTTGATGTTTATTGTCATTTAAGGCCTAAAAATGCCTTCTAAAAATCCTGAGCACCAAAACAATGTCAAGAAACAAACACACACAATATATGCTTTCACTGATATGATTGGTAGTAATACATTGCATTCATACAGCAGTTTCAGACCTTATGGTGTTACATKCTGTTTCCTTTTCAAGTACACAATGCATTGGATTGCTTTACTTACTARTAGCAGTAGCAGGACAATATCAGGATTATCACAGGCACAGGCTACATGCATTGATGTCCAAAAATCCTCATCCTGATGATTTACATTTACTCCTCTGTCAATTAGAATTTCTGCAGCAAATGCATTATCATAGCGGGCACACTAGAAGAAAGAAGAGCAGATTAGGGACGGTGTTTTACTCAGTGTACAACTGAATTTATTACATACAATTTTTGCTCCATCTAACATTTAAATTGAGCAGATGACGCACTATAGTTGTGCGTTTTTGTAGGGACAACAGCTGATGAATCTATGGAAATAGTTTTGTGGAGACTACAAGTTCCATGTGCATGATTCACAGAATCCCTTATTCGCTGTGAAAAAACACTATAAGAAATCTGCTGCAATCTACAGTAGAGATGAGACTTTCTTTCTGTTCAATATTGTCATTCCAAAGCAGTGCACAGACATCAGTGCTTGATGATCACATCTAAGTACATGTACACTCACATGTACATATGTCCACACATATGTGAACTTCTGCCTTTTATGCAGTTCATAGCAATAATGCATGCCTCTCCATACCCACTCCTATTTCCARTCCACTAACTATACTGATTCCTATTCAAGTCTCTCTGACAGATAAATACTTTGCATACTAAGGGTGTGTTGGGGGCGGGGGTGGGGAGTTGCACATGTGTGTATGTTTCTATACTTTGTTTGTTTTGATGATGGAGATCACTAATTTTGGCAGAGAAGAAGCAGCTGGCTTAGACATTGTTTTGAGCTTACTCCTCTGTCACATCTGTGACTTTTTATGGATGCGCTTATGGATAATACTTTAAAAGACAATCAGGGCACCTAAGTTAAGATCCTAACTCTCGYCTAACATACAATCTCAGTAACTCTTTAGAGAAGGATCCTCTCTCCCCACTGGAGAGAGGTTACAGGGARACTAATTTTCTGTATTAGATACTTAGATGCTTTCAATACAATCCTTAATATCTATGCTTCTTCCAATATTTAAAGCTGTATAATATTTCCCTGTCCCAGAAAGCACACATATACACTGAGAGTACAAATATAGTGAAATCTGCAAATAATTTGCAAGTGAGGGTTAAATAATTAAGTTGTTATGTCTGTATCGCATGTGGAACCACACCATGGCATCCAGTTTGCTGGTCTGTATTTATCTGGCTTGGAAGCTAGGACACTGGAGGAAAAGGGGAAGAAGGAAAAGTGCTTAACTGGATTCCACTCTGAAGTCAAGACATAACTGAGATATTCAGCTGAATGTAGGAGCTGCAGGTACTTCTGCAATCATAAATATAGATAACTCAGAAGATGAAAATTAAACATTATCAGGCTAAAAAGCAGTCCTGCTTTAAATTATTTCCAAACATACTGATCATTAAATTATAGAACAGAAATTAAGTTCTGATGTATTTCCTTTAGCTTGTAACTTTTCTGACAGCTCTAGAAACAGAAGTTTTGTTTTGTTGCATCAGTATCATTCATTGTATCAGTAGTATAACTTACATTGAGCTGTTCAATGTTCAAATTTTAACAAATGAGAGATAAGACATTTTATAATACAGATCAACATAATCTCATACCAATCACATTTGCAAAGTGTTGTTAAGCAAAAAATTTTCTGGAGAGCTTCCATACAAAACAAATGACAGATGTCACTGAGCCATTTTGTGTATTAATAATAGATATAGAGCCTTTTGTGATTAGTTACCAGTTTGAAAACAGCCTAGATTTGTAGCAGCAATTTAATTGCTGCTGCTCCTTGATTCTTGTTTAATGGATTTTGTGAAGCAATTGGGCAATCTCAGTCAAAGTTCYAGGAGAAAATTGGCACTTATATACTTTGCTACTAGGGCAAGGTTGGGTGATTGCCTGAGTGCATTGATATGACACTATGTGCTTCCCACTGAATGGTCAACTCAGGCAAGTACTCTCTTTTTTTGTACTTCTCCTCTCATGGAGTTTAATGAGAGTCCAGTGAATACCTTTGAAGCTCCCATGGCTTCCCTGAGATTCAACCACGTTAGGATACGGTCTACAGAGATAGCAACAGAATCTTTATGAAGTGTCACATTTGATTTTTTTTACAAATATATCACATTTTGGAAGTTAACAGAAATGGAAAAAGAAAAGGCAATTATATCATGAATCAGATTTTAAGTAAAATGTGAAGATAAATATATTTTCCATTCATTCTGGAATAAAAACATTTACCCTACAACTGGAAAGAATAAACACTGATTAGGCTCCCCTTTGGAGAAAGCAKCTTACATAGAATTATAGTGGTAAAACTAGTACTGAGAATGGATCTGAGTGGGCTTTAAAAACATAATAAAGATGCATGCTAAATTACTATTTCGAGTTCTTGCAGGAAAATAAACTTRGTTTATCTGTTTCCCTGTATCACGACTCTCCTCTCCTATCTGTACTGCTCCCAAATCAGGGTCAAATCCAAGTTTCATTGAAATCAGGTTTGCCCCATCTCCAGTAGGACCAGCATTTTCCTGTAAATTAATTATGAGTACGTACAAGTAACTCTGAATAAACTGAGACAGTAGATTACACACAGTTCTCTACTGCAAATTTCTTACTGCAGGAAACTCTCCCTCCTTYTGAAGTATATGTGTGCCTGTGAAGCAGCAGACACCAGTGGAGAGATACTGATTGTGACAGTGAATTGGGGTGTGATGCAGAAGACCAAGAAACCTAAAAAGGCACAGTTCTGTGCATCAGCTGAACTTACAAAGCAACCTAAAATCCCTAAAGATGGATTTTTCTTTCTTCTGTTTTAAAATGCCAGTGAGACAGATGTCACATCAGCCACACTGAAGATAAAGATTGTCTCCTAGGGCTTCCAGCAGACGATAAGATTTGGGATGCCTCAATTTTGGGAGTCCCAAAGATAACATCTCATATGGGCTGCATTTTTAAAGAGTGATTGAGCACCTTTGCAGCAGGCAAATAGTTGGAGGAGACAAAAGAGAACTTAAATTTTCTCCTTTCCAACTCATTACTGCACCCTCCCCTTACCTAGGCCTGTTTCCTTAAGTCCTTGGTAAGTAGCATGGCCATGGAAGATGGAAAACACAGATTAATTACATAGGGGAAACGCTACCTCTTGCAASAGCATGGTTGCAGGTGTGCTGGAGTCCAGTAATATTATAGGATCCTTTTTTTCATCAAGAAATCGCTTTATTTTGTGTACATACTATGAGAAACTTAATCCAACTCTTCTAAAATGAAACACTCTGCCAGCAGACTTTTCACTAGATCTTACACCCTTGTATTTGCAAAGTCACATTTATTTTAGCAGCATTGTGCAACAAAGTTGGATCCAAATATCTTAAAATAGTTTCATATCAAATACAAAGCATGCAATTGAAGCATCACAGACCTAAGTAAAGGATTATAAGACTTGGGAATTTATGATGAGTTTTGCCATTGGCTTCAGCAAAGCCAAAATTTTACCTCTGCAGTATTTTCTTTCTGTCTGCCTGTCAGTCTCCTCCACATGCCCTTACATCTTGCTTCTTTTTTGGTCATTGTATACAAACTGCTTTCCTTCTACTTTCCAGTTACTTAATCTAAATTGCTATGCAAATAATGATAAACTAAATGCAGACAATGTGTTAAACATCCACATGTAGGAAATTGGTGCAACAAAATACGCACAAAAACAAGAGGAAAAATCTTACACCATGGTGTTTTTCATATAGGACCTGTGAATCTCTGAAGCATATAATTCTATCTTCGGAATCAAGCAACATTTCCTTTGTTCTTTCTTACTGCACAGATAATTTATAAATAAAACATTTCATTCTACTTTGTTAGTTACCATTCTTATGACATGATCCATTCTTTTGTAAGCAATTTGAAAACAACCATTTATTTCACACGCATAGCTGGATGTAATCATAACCACCGTGGATGGCAGTGTAGATAAAAAATTATTGCTAAGCCTTTCTTTTTGTTAATATGCCCAATCTGCTACTCAGTATCCCACCATATTTATCCACAGTCACTAACACTAATCTTCAATCACTCTTACCAGATGGAGCAAGGAGCCTCCTGAGGAAACAAGCGTATGAGGGTCAGCACCATCCTTCAATAGCCGTAGCACTGAAATATCAAAGAAACRAGGAACCAGAATTAATGCAGCAATATACCTAATTCTGAGCTGTTAATAGGCTGATTCTTCATCATCTTCATTAAGAGATTTAATAATATATGCAAACGTCTCAGATAACATTTGCAAAACTATCATGTCAGCATTTCCCATCTCATCTATTTTAATGGCTGAGCCTGGAAGCAAAGAACCTTTGATAATGATGTTAAATATGAACAGTACCAAGTACTTCTCAAGCAGACAGATGAGCAAGTCAGTTCTGTACATAGGAGAGGGCAGGGCAGAGCTGGAGGAGAGACCCTGTCTCAAGGTCACAATCACCTGATTAGTTCATTTGGGAGCAAAATCACAGTCAACTGGTTTTATTTTACTTTGTAGAATTCCCATGAGTTTTGTTGGCTTTTTCAGTAAATAATTGAAACTAGTGTTCATAACTTATATCACTTGAAATTAATCATGATACCAAAGCTAAATGATCTGTACTCAATTTAACGTTTGCAGTGCACTGTCAGATCACTGACGCAGCATAATTCTTAAAATGGTAGTTGGAGTCAAACTCCACTCCCAGTTACATGTATCAAACCCCTTTGAAATGAAAACAGGCTTATTAATGCAAGCAAAACCATAACCCTTCATACTGGTGCTCACTCAAGTGTGAAAATTCAGCACTTTTCCCCCATGGTCTTTATTGCCTTCATAGCCTTTTCACTCGGAATCAAAGCATTGACTAACTCATGCTACCAGTGTTCATTCCTGGAACAGAATTGCACAGCAACAATGCCAGACGTTATCAGGGGAATCCATACCAGCATTGCAACCCTGTCTTCACTAAATGGTATGAAGAACCCTTTTAAAAGGCCTTCCTCCAGGTGAATTTACTGCCAATAATGTTTCCTGTGTAGGAACACAGCTGGTTCTGCCTCTATCATCTGGAAATCCTGGTTTTAATTCCTAGTCAAGATTCCTGGACAGAGTTGTGCAAAGGTCTGCAAAGAAATTTTAAGTTCTGAGCACCCCAGAAATCTGTTCCATTGCAGTGTCTGACCTACAGGAGGGCCATAAAATTGTCCCAGGGGTCTTCTAACTTCTTGTGAATCTGTCAAGAGACTCATGTACACCATCTCCTCCTTATCCATGCATTTTTTTTGTTTTCTTTCTCGCTAGAATATCTTGCAACTCMATTTTCAATGTACATTTAAACTTCTTAGAGCATTCAAACATTCAAACTGACCTATTTGAAAGGGGTCAGTTTTCTTTTCAAATATAGTCAGTTTACACAAGCAATGTTTTCTGAATGTGTTGAATGATTTTTGACCAGATACCTAGAAAAATTCAGCCTAAGAAAGAAAATTTGGCTAAATGGTTGCAAGCCTGTAAAATTAAAGTGAAAGACTTGGCATCATCATTACTAAATACTTCACACATAGTGAACACACTGGTACATTGGACAAATATTTATAATAGTTATACAAATCCATTTGATCTTTTGCTTTTTTTTAAACTTTAAAAATCAGACATCAATCCAAACCATGGTATAAATTCGTACTTTATGACACCTATTTCTCCTCACCAAAGGTTTTGCTTTATTTAATTTACATAACTGTAAAAGACCTTTATGTTCTGGCAAATGCCACTTTGAAAGTTAAATACTATTAGAAGTCACTGTTGTCCCCAGCATGTCCGCCAAAAGTAGAAGTGGAACATTAAGTAACACGGAATAAATGAACTGTACAACAACTGCCAAGGAAGATGAAAAGCAATGAAGCAGAGTGGGAGGGTGGAGAAATATCAGATTTTCATATCCTTGGGAAAAATGGATGATCGACAAAAAGCAAGGTATTTCTTTCTGCTCTCAGATCCACAAATCCAATACTAAAGTACATAATTGTCCTCATCCAGACAGAGACCATTAAAAATAAAGCTTCAGAACTAAGTTCTTTCCTTCTTTTARTACCTAAATTGCTAACCACATATGGAGATGCTTCCTCTACCTCAGGTTTTAGTGAGTAAAGAGCTTTTGGTAAATCCTCCCTCCTCAAATAGGTGTGCAACTACATCCTCYTCAAGAGTTAATATTTTCAATGTTCCTATGTTATGCCATTTCTTTAGCGGGCCAGAAAATACGAATTCCATATCACAGAAGATTTCTTAAGGCTCCGAAAGTAATTTCATTCTGCCAATCCCATCAGGATTTCACCTGAACAAATTAACACTCTAAGTTGTTCCCCTTCCTCCATCCCTGCTTTTCAGGGAAAAAAAATAAATTCCATCCATTTCAGTCTCTCAGCTACTTAATAGTGTTTTTATCTAGCATTCTTTTTTATGGACTCTGTGTGTAGGTTAAAAATGTGAACTATGGCTTGGTTCCACCAGCAATGATAGTCTCATTTGCAAATATGGGAATTAAGGCAGATAGTCCTTGAAAGTGTGATTTGCAGAAATTATTAAACTGCCATAATCTGTTCTCAAGAAGGCTTTAACTGTAAACTGCCATAATCTGTTCTCAAGAAGGCTTTAACTGATGACATCGGTGAGAGTATATAATTTTTCGAAAATGCCGTCTTTATGGCGTATTCTCACAGACTGCACTGCTGTCAAAAGGGGGAAGGCATGTTATCCACTGCACGGCCCACTCTTCCCTTGTGCCAGCTCTCCCCACCTATGCAGCTGCACATTCAACTGGACCAATAAGTCTTTTTTTTTTTTTTTTCTTTTTTCTCTCTCCTGGCAGGGTTAGTTTTTGGCCCCAACAAATGTGGCTGACTGCATAGCTCCATAAGCACCAGCACAGAGGATAAAAATGCACAGACCATGTGGAGGTAGAGCAAGCACACTGCGTTTTGGTGGCAGAAGTCTTACACTGACTAAGGCTGATAATGAAATAACATCCTCAGCCTGTGTTTCTACAAGATGGGATAAGCYGATTAAGGAGTCAACCAAAAGGGTCTGTTCCCTTCCCCAATTCGCAAAAAGTCTTACACATCGTTTACCTCTGGCTACTTCTGCATCCAGGAACTGACTCTAATGGCACAAAATAACCCCAGCAAAAACAAAATGCAGAGTTTCTTGTTGGGTCATTGAGATGAACTCAATCATTAAGAGTCTTGGAATCACCAAAACTGGCTTTTGGGTAGGTCCTTCTAAGCAAAGACCTTCATCTAAGGATGAAGACCTCTCTCTTTTGGCAGGAACAGGACACACGGGAAGTTCAGAGGGTTGGGAAACTGCATTTCTAAAAATATTCCACAAGAATTTCATCTAGAGCCTAAAATAGTAACCAAGTGACAGAAAGAGCATGTGGCTACTTGGGTATAGACAATATGGACAACTTATTGAATCTCTTCCTTCCATCAAACCCCCAAAGACTTGGTTCTTATAGAGAAACTATGCAAAATGAAGTAATACCTTTCCAGATCCATTTAGCAACACCTTGCTGTTGAAACCGAAAAATGACAGACCATTTCTAGAGCTGAGATTGAAATTAATAAGAATGAACATTTTGCCTTGTTTCCCCCCCCCAGCAGAAATGAAGACCAAAATTACAGCATAAAGAATTAATACATAAACTGCCATCTTAAAGTAGAATATTAAATAATTATGACSATAAACAAATGATCAAGTCACATACAAAAAATTAGGGTAAGTGCTCAGTAGTAATTTATAAAGCTCAGTAGTTCTTTTCTTTGTCTGGTTTATTTTTTCCTCATTATTGCATGTAGCTTAATCGGTGCTTCCGGAAATTCACGTCACAAAGRCTACCAGGGCAAGATACGCAAACTCTCCTTTCAACTGGGCAAGAGTCTTTGTTCTGAATCAGGATTGTGTGCTACATTTACAGTAGCAATACTGTTACCACAYCATTACTAGTGCAACAGCTGATGCTTTCTTTCAAAGCAAGCTCTACCCACTGCTTGACAGTGGTTATCCAGAGCAGTCATGCCCTTAATGGGCGTCTCAAACAACTGATTTGTAACCCTACTGCTTTTTCCATCCTTGAAATATTTCCAGCAATCACTGGCAACATCTGTCAAACTTGTTCAAACCTCATCTTCCAATTTTCTGAAGAACTCTTGGAAATAAATTCCCACCTTTGCTGCATAAAGATTAAAGACAACAAACCATAAAGGAAATATGCACAACATTTGGACAGCTAACTGTTATGCCATTCACAGAATGCAGAAATGAAGAGAGGAAAATTACTTTTTCCATACTGGCTGAATCTGAGTATGTTAGCCTTGCGTATTCAAGCTATACTGTCCACTGTTYGAACAGAGCACTGATGAGGATAGAGCTGATGCTTCCATCCTCCCTGGCAGAGCTCCTGTAGTTTATAATTTTTTTCAGGCAGCCAGGAATCAGGTTACCATGACCCAAAGCAACTGGGCCATTGATTCTCTGCTGCATTTAAAAGAGTAATGTGAACTGTCAGGCTGATTCCAGGCAGCTCCATTCAAGACAGCGTTACCTTTAAAAGAAACAAACCAAGCCACCAATGAAACAGACTGACAGAGGTAGTCCTACAGCCCCAGATGACATCTCTCCCAGCTTTAATGTTAGGCCCAGATCAAAATACATGTTAGTTCTATCCCATGATGTCATTGTGGAGAAATCGGTCAGACGCGAGGCTTGGAAGCAGTTGAGGGGCTCGATCACTCCACTGTGGGAGCGAACTTCAAGCAGCACAAGTAGGCACATGACGAGATAGGTCCCTTCCTTTCTGCCTAGTCCTCTGCTACCTTCCCACCTTGTTGAAGGCCTTGCACCTTCAACTATGGTACGTCCGTGTCTAGGCATTCAGCAACCCTGACAGCTTCCTGCCAACGCACTGTCGCTCTGGAGGTCGGGGGCACAGCCCTCCTATTATCTGAGGTACCTTGAACTGGAAAACCTCATAAAAATAATGGTTATGTCTCTGGGCCACACAGACACTAAGTCAAACTCCAATGAGATCCGTGAGGAGGGTCACGGTTCCCTCAGTGGGGCAGATATTTCTACCACTGTAGACATAGCCAGAATAATTTATGAGTTTAGGGACCACGATTATTTAATAACTGCTAAATTCAAAACTTCTTCTTCAGGCAAATTCCCCCTTTCATTTCATTTTTTATATACATGAAATTTAATGCAGTCTGTGCCTCCACTGGAAACTATTAAGGCCACAAATCTAATAGCCTAAAAAATGCTAGTGCCTCTTACCGTGCCTTTTATAGTGCCCAAGCACAGTGATACAAACTAACTTATCTCCTCACACAAAAGTGACAATGGGCAGCAGTCAAACGTGACACGCCTGAGTTAAGTTGTGATATGGCAGGCAAAGCACCTCTGTTTTTAAGACTCTGAAAAGATAGATATTCACATGGAAAAGCAGAGTAGACTCTGAAATCATTTCAGAGGAACAAGATTTAAAAATAAGTGGGTCACTTTACGTAATAGCTACATCTGATTTCTCTCTTTTTTTCTTCTTTTTTACAATATGTATTCCTAAAGTCTTCTTTCTTTTTCAGTTCACAGTATCCAACTCCTTCCTGGTTTGTAGTTACTCTTCCAAATAGAAGGACCCTAATTTACATCATTTACTTGCAAATACATGCACTGACGATGTCTAGAGTGATGTGGAAAAAGAGTGGTGTAAATCACAGTAATTTAGAGAAGATTGGAAGTAGCCATTCAGTGCTATGGCCCAAAGATATTGCTGCAGGGAGCACACCCAGGGTCACTAGGCTATGGTGGTGATCCCTTGTTTTGCCTCCGTTTTGAATTAACTCTTTCAGAGCTAGAGCTTTGGCCAGGTCACAGGGAGAAAACTGCTGCGGTAAGGTCTATCTTACTTGTTTATAAAGCTGTGATTTTATCTCATTGTAACTAAGACCTGCGTATATCACAGAGCTGTTACTAAAATGATTCAACACCACCTCACAAAATAACACATGCTTAGCTAAAAATATTGCTTCTATCACCATAGCTGATAGCACAGCAGGGGTTTTGCCAGCATAGCTACTTCCCAGGCCAAAATAGCTGTGTCATCAAAAACTGGTAGTACAGACCTGACTGAATTCTGAATTTCTGTTAGTGAGATAAAATTACAACAAAACCAGAGCTTTTTAAAATTTACCATAAGATGAACACTCTAAAATTAACTTTAGGGGAAAGTAGTTGATAATACAGTAAACTTAAATATGGCTTTTCTCAAAGTTTTCACTTCCAACTAGCTTATGTGAGYTATTTATTTCAAGGTTAAAAAGACCAGAAAAAAGGAACCTAATATCTTAGCATGTAGATCACCTATTGCATTCTGTATACATATTTTATCTGTCTCCAATGTGTGGGTTCTCCTGGAGGCCCTGACAAAGGTGACTAAAACCAGCAAGAACATCATCAGCGGGCTACACACCCTACTGGGTTCACCTTAGAAATATGTGTCAGTTTGAAAGCTCTTAAAATTACCGGTGTAATTTTTAGGCTAACTTTTCTGCTACAAACACACCCGATTGTACATTCTAATGTTTGTAGAATTGAATAAAAGTTTCAGATCTTTACAATATTTTACTAAATGTGTCAAATTTATTTCAGATTTGCAACTCTTCAATCCTATAGTTATTAAATGATAAATACTAAAACACACATCAGCAAAATAACTCATTCTGTGGTCAGTAGAAATTTKAAAACCATTGCCATCCCATGCTTTTCCCCAGTGTAACAGTAAAAGTTAAAGAGTATGCATACAACACAAATTTTCTGCAGAATAGACTGTACGTCCCCTCGGTTTCATCCATCATTTATGTTGATCCTATGCCAATGTTACGTAATTGGCATAAATCAAATTGCTGCTGACTTATATTCCATATGAAGCAAGACTCAGTCCCTCTTGTAACTCTCACACCATGTAGAGCAAGTTTATGCCAGCTGGTTTAGAAGCCGTGTAAGCAAGTCATTACGGTTTGTATTAGAGWTCTTCAAGGATAACAGGCTATTATCCTGCTTAGCAGCTGCTAAATGGTACTAATTACCAGCTGTAGACCACTGGCTGTTAGATGCTGTGTGTATAGTGGAATTCCCAGGGTGTGCACAGGGAAACAAACCAGGCAGTATTAGAACAAACTACGGACGTTAGCTATCCATGCATTAATCCAAAATAGTCGTGCATGTGGCATATGAGTGACCGGAGCTATGAAGGAAATGTCTGGTCCCAGGAATATCTCACCAGTTGATATATGCCGCTCAGGCACCCCCTTTCACAGGGTGTAGTCTGTGACAGTTTACATTGCCATGAGCTGGTATGGGGAGCTAAACCAGCTGAAGGCTAACCTTATGAAAGCTGGTTTAGCTCCCTGGCTCACTTCAAGATGAACATAAAGATAGGAGGCCAAAAGGATAGGACAGAAGCAGAAGAGGACTGAAAGGAGAGCAACCAATGGCAAACTCAATCTTAGTTTAGTTTTAAACCGTGTTAGAAACACACTTTGCAAGTGTCATTTAGTACTGTATGTATCCTTATGCTACTGTCAAAATTATGTCAGTGGCTCCAAGATGCCTGCATATTCCCTTTCCTTTCTTTGCATCAGCCCCGTCAGCTGTGCAACAGGTAGGTGAATGGGTTCAGAGACCTGACACAGAATTTAACTGTTGATTTTTTTCATTCTCTCTTGGATCAGTTTGCTGAACTGACTTCCTCTGCAGCCACACAATTGCTAAATCTGATACAAAGATCATGCAGAGAAAGCAGTGGTAGGAACGGGATCATAAAAATATGAATGAAAATTTCTGATTTAGAAAGTATAGGGTTGGCATAACATCCAATGAGCATAGAGGTATACCAGCATAAGCAAACATTTTATTGATATAACTTGACTGTCTACTGAGAAATGCACTGAACTCACAGAAGTACCTCCCTACTGGTGTAACTACACCCTCGTGAGAGTGAGCTGTACAGTTTCATTTAAGAATGTGTGACTGGAGTGATACAATTCTTGTTTAGGCAAATCATGACACATACAGGGCCACCACAGGGTGTAATCAATATAATATCCCCAAACWTTTAATACACAGACAACTATAACTACGTAAACAAAAAATACAGAACTGATAAATTAAAAAAAACACATAATTTTAAGTGTTCCAAATAAAGATTATTATGTGCTTCATTTGGCAGATATCACTATCCAAAAGAGTTTTTATTCATTAGCTAAATAAAACCTACAGATTTCTTTGGCTTTATTTACACCTATCTTGCTATATCTACTATTGATTTTATTTACACCTGCCTTGCTGTATCTACTAAATCCAAGCCAATGCCTTCCCAAATTTGGTATTTATGTGTTGCAGATACTCTGTAAATTAATATGGCTACAATATGATTCCCCTTAAAATAATCCGTGTTCTAATTTGATCATTAAGTAGGTGCTGGAAGAAGCCCACCAGGTCACAATACACTGTCATTCATTAATAATACTTGCCCTTATCATATGGGGTAGCTCTCAAATTCCTACTCACAAATCACATCAATCAGCCTGCCAGTTTTCCTTGGTTTTTTTCCCTCTCCACACTTCATACACTCTTTYGGATGATTCAGCGATAGCACACCAGTTCATTAAGATGTTCTAGGAGAGCAAGCCTGAAGTCAATTCCTGCCCCCCAAAACCAGTATCATGCTCTTTACTGCTACCTTTCGCTTAAAGAACTTCTATCCGGTTTGGGTAACATTGAATGCCGTGCAGTTGTCAGGGCTCTGAGAGCACCGAGGACCTCCCTGCCCTGCCCACCCCCGGGTCTCCCCCACCCTTCCCATGGCCCAGGACCCCATGTCAGCCCCGCGGGGCCATCAGCTCCTTCCCCAGTGACGCCACAGCCCAGCTGCCCGCAGCCCTGCCCTGCCCAGCCACAGGCCCCAAGCCCCACTTACCTGGGCCCCCCCACGAGCCCATGTCCTGGCCTGGCCTCGGCCCGTCCCCGCAGCCTGCCTGGCCATCCCGGGCTGTGTCTGGCCCTGGTTCCCCTCAGCGGGCCCGACCTGACCCTACCCACAGATTGATGCCCTGGCCCAACCTTGGCCCACTCCCAGGGAGACGCCTTGATGCCCGGGGCCGGGGCTGCCCCAGTGCCCCCCGGCAGCCTGGATCCTGGCTGGGGCAGTGGGACAGGCCCTGGCTGCCAGGCCCTGCCCGGCTGCACCAGGGAGGCCCCCACGCTCCCAGGGGCCCAACCCACAGGGAGCAGCTGGCCCTCATGGTGCCCTTACAGCATTTCACTGTATTTGATTGAATTTGAACAAACTATCACCTCCAGAAGGATTTCCAGTCCTGCCCACACTTCCGTAGATCTCATGAGAGCAGAATCACGTCTCTGCTGTTCCACCCTGGCACTTTGAAATCAAGTGTAATCAAGTTTTGAAATCACTTGTAATCAAGTTTTTCTGACTAAAATCCTGTTTATCTATATACGTCATTCTTAGCACATTAAAATTTCTGTGCTATGAAACATTTTCTGGTTGAGGTACATTCTGCTGTATAGCAAATTTCAAACTATCAACACACTTCAGTCTATTGATACCAGCACCCTTTTTCAGACATCTCAGAGATGGTCAAGAGACGTGAAGAGCCATGGAGAGCACTGTGCACACATGTAGTCATTCCCCCCTTCACATTTACAGAGTTTTAAAATGGAAAGAAGTTGGATTTTGGTGTATACATGTCACACATAATTTTTAYTTTTCAACAATATCAGCATTTAGTCACAGTCCTTTACGATTTGCCAAAACCAACTGAGAATAACATATTAAACTTTTTAGTAGWTCTTTTCTACTTCACAATGCGCACTCCCACCTCTCAATTTCAGTTTTTTCCTAATAKAATGCATGAGGTTTGCAAAGCCTAATGACTCCTTGCACACATGGACAGCASAAGACACATCCTCCTATTGGAGATGATGGAACAGGATCTGCTTTTCTTGTCAGCTCAAGGATGGGATCACCACACAGAGACACATCCAGAAAACTGAGCTTCTGGAAAGACAGTGTGGAGCTCCTCCTACTCTTCACCTACTATCTGCGAAGCATAGTTGACCAAGAGACTGATCAATGAGGTCTGGAGAGATTACCCCGTGCTCTGCAAACAGCGAGGATCACTGAGGGAAAGCAGGATCCTGTCACATGAGTCTCCCATATAAACATGAATATAAAAAGCATGGATACTACATAGAATGATAGAATCATAGAATCATTAAGGTTGGAAAAGACSTCTAAGATCATYGAGTCCAACCATCTACCCAGTACCCATGCCCACTAAACCATGTCCCAAAGCGCCACATCCACACGTTTTTTGAACACCTCCAGKGATGGTGACTCCACYACTTCCCTGGGCAGCCTGTTCCAATGACTGACTACCCTTTCAGTGAAGAAATTTTTCCTAATATCCAATCTAAACCTMCCCTGGCGCAACTTGAGGCCATTTCCTCTCGTCCTATCGCTTGTTACTTGGGAGAAGAGACCAACACCCGCCTCTCTACAGCCTCCTTTCAGGTAGTTGTAGAGAGCGATAAGGTCTCCCCTCAGCCTCCTCTTCTCCAGGCTAAACAACCCCAGCTTCCTCAGCTGCTCCTCATAAGACCTGTTCTCCAGACCCTWCACCAGCCTCGTYGCCCTTCTCTGGACAWGCTCCAGCACCTCAATGTCCTTCTTGTAGTGAGGGGCCCAAAACTGAACACAGSATTCGAGGTGCGGCCTCACCAGTGCCGAGTACAGGGGCACGATCACCTCCCTCYGCCTGCTGGCCACACTATTCCTGATACAGGCCAGGATGCTGTTGGCCTTCTTGGCCACCTGGGCACACTACCGGCTCATGTTCAGCCGGCTGTCGACCAGCACCCCCAGGTCCTTTTCCRCCRGGCAGCTTTCCAGCCACTCTTCCCCAAGCCTGTAGCRTTGCCTGGGGTTGTTGTGACCGAAGTGCAGGACCCGGCACTTGGCCTTGTTGAACCTCATACAATTGGTCTCGGCCCATCGATCCAGCCTGTCCAGATCCCTCTGCAGAGCCTTCCTACCCTCAGGCAGATCAACGCTGCCGCCCAGCTTGGTGTCATCCGYGAACTTACTGAGGGTGCACTCGATCCCCTCATCCAGATCATTGATAAAGATGTTAAACAAGACGGGCCCCAAAACTGAGCCCTGGGGTAAGCTCTTCAAGTATTTCCTTATACTCCTATTCAGCACTTATTGCATTGATTGCAACATGCTGGTTAGCAAGTCCTTCTATTAGCCTGTGGATTACAAACAACAAATATGAACATTTTCACAATTTGGTTAGTTGTCACATATCTTTATAGAAAATGACTATGTCTGTTTTCTGTATATTTCTATATCCTGCCTGTGCGTCTAGCTCAAAGAGGTTTTCATTCCTCATTACTTGTTTTACAAAAATTTGATTTGGCTGAATTGCTGCATTCTTGAAATGCATTATCTTTTTCCTAGTGGTAATCCAAGCAKCTTATATCCACTAGTCTCCAAATCTTCTTTATTCTTCTCTAATTTTGAGTCAGCTCTTTCCATCCAAAGCACAGGGACATGAAGGGTCTGACAGTTATAGCTAGAGCTTCTCTCACATCTGGGCTCCCAAACTCCTAACCTTCAAGGAATTCTTTCACACTTGGCAAAGGGCAGGCTTGCCACATTTCATAATATAACACAATAACTTTTGTAACCTTTGTCCATTTCTGACAAGGTGGCCCAAATATTACCTTTCACGCTTTCCTGCTGTGTATTCTTTGCACAGGTGTCTTCTATCAGTAGTGACCACAACAAAGATGCAACAGTAAGGCAACTGTTAAGTGTCCTAATGACACTAATAAGGGTCTTGTCTCAACTAAATTTGTTGTAATACACACTGGAATCTTTATTAGTCTCCCTGATAGCTGATAGATGACCTGGATGTCCAGCAAGGAGAGCAAATTGCCCACAGACAGGCCCGCATATCTCCTCCAGTCTGTGCTGCTCTGACTGTGCAAACTCAGCCTCCTGGAAATCATCCTACTTCCACTCTTATCCTACAGCTGTTTCTGTATGCTTGCAAGGTCAGTGCATTCTGGCTAACACCTTCATTACCCCACATCAGTGATAGCAACCACTACCACTACCAATRCACCAACCACAAACACCACCTGAAAAATCAGCAATGACCACATAATCACCCTAAGAACAACAGATCATGTGTATAAAGCCAGCACAGAAGGAAAGAGCTATCATAAACTTGAAGCCTGTGACTACCACTTTATTAAACCACCTCAGAATAAGCAAAGGAAAACATCTCTATGTATGTGCTTTGAGGTAAGGCTATCACACTTGGGCAGCTGAAAATTGCAGCAATGTAGACTACACCATTCCACATTCAGTATTTGAAATACRAAAATCATACAGGGACACAGGGGACTGAAATGACAGATTTATAACAGTTCATCTAAATGCAGTTTCCAACCAAAGAGACAAACCTGAAGCACAAACAATTCTGCATTCAATACTGCCAAGCTCACAGATGGCTAAGCCCGCACACTAATCTTATGTAGGGTGAACCTACACTGGGTTACCAGTGAAGCATTTGAGGATCTGGGGAACCTAGGATGAGATGTAGGAGAAACAGACCCTCTGCCTCATATTTAATACTCAACGCCTCTTTTTTGACACCAGTAAGCCTCTAGAACGGCCAAACTGTCATGCCAAAGCTGGGGCAACTAGTAAACCACAAAGCAAATTTTGCTTTACTTAAGCTTTTACAGGTATGGATTGTCACAGTATGTACTGCAGTTATAGGCCAGCATGGAGAGGACAAAATTGTACTCACACAGCACCGGGTATAATCATGTCTTTTTCACAGCTTATGGAAAGCAAAAGTCTGACATAAAAGTTGATGGTTTAATTTGGCTTTGAACTAGAATTATCAATTGTTCCCCATAGAAGCTTTGCCTAGTCTGTTCTTGCACTACAATAAAAAGAGCTGCCTTAGTTCAACACTGTCCTGGTTTCAGCTGGGATAGAGTTTTCTTCCTAGTAGCTGGTATAGTGCTGTGTTTTGGATTTAGGATGAGAATAATGTTGATAACACACTGATGTTTTAGTTGTTGCTAAGTAGTGCTTATACTAAGTCAAGGACTTTTCAGCTTCCCATGCTCTGCCAGGTGCACAAGAAGCTGGGAGGGGGCACAGCCAGGACAGCTGATCCAAACTGGACAAAAGGATGTTCCATACCATATGAGGTCATGCTCAGTATATAAACTGGGGGAGAGCTGGTCAGGGGGCAGCAATCGCTGCTCAGGGATGGGATGGGCATCAGTCAGTGGGTGGTAAGCAATTGCATGGTGCATCACTTGTTTTGTATATTCTTTTATCATTATTATTAGTATTATTTTCTCTTCCTTTGCTGTCCTATTAAACTGCCTTCATCTCAACCCATGGGCTTTACTTTTTTTTTCCCAATTCTCTCCCCCATGTCACCGGGGGGGGTGCAGTGCRTGAGCGGCTGTGTGGTACTTAGTTGCCAACTGGGGTTAAACTACAACAAATACCCTAGTTAGCTCAGTTCTCTCCAAAATTTGGCATGATGTTGGACTACAGACCTCCTGAGGTCCTTTCTAGCCTGAYCGATTTTACAACTCTATGTATTGAGCAATCTTGATGTGAACAAGGGGGAGGAGCAACCAACATCACATCGCCTGACRGAAGAGTGACTCTCAGTTCTGATTCATACCACTAAGTCCATATCCATATGGAGCCACACAGTAGGTTTGGGCTGCAGTGATGAGCTACAACTACAGAGGCTCAAGCTTCCCAAGTGATACACAATGCCACACTTTCTCATTTGCTCAATCTATGCACCCGACATGTATCTGGCACATAAATCTKATAAATCAGGGAGAAGCCAGGGAGAACCCCGAGCTAGAAGTGCCTAAGTTACTAATAGAGAAAGTTACCTAAGTTACCAATAGAGAAAGAGATGAGGACTAATCCAGGAGAACCTGCATGTATATAATCAAAACCACATATACAGAGGAAGAGTGGGATAATAAACTAATGCCCATGTAAGCGTCAGTAGAACTATATATACTTGGACTTTACATCTGTCCTTTTCTGTCCAGCTTGTATCATTCTAAAAATTTGTATCATAGGATTTGTAGGGAGAGGTTTAAAAGCAAAAGAACATTCATCCCATATAGGAACCAAGTGAAGCCAGTGAAGTTCAGATGGCAATTATTAAAAGGTTTGATAGCTGGTGCCCTCTTATAGGATGCCCCCTTAGTAAACTAAGAAACAAAGCAGCAGTTCAAATTTCACACAGATGCTTCCAGCTTTAAGAACACTTCAAGTCATATTTTCTATACTGTCAATGGGTAAATGTGGARGTCTAGAAAAAACTACCACTATATGCCAACAATAGTTGTGATTGCTAAAATCTGGAGCACAGACCCTAGCTCAATGATTTAATGTTGCAGCTGTCATGTTTGCCTTTTGAGTCTGAATGTAATCAAAACCCTAAACAGTGCATGGTGTGAGAAATTACCTCCTGCAACCATCTCGTTGTCCTGTAAAATGACAGCGTGTACTGCTTCAAGGTTACATATACACTACACTGTAAGAGAGAGTCATTGGAAAGAAAAATGGTAAGAAGGCACTATGCAGCCTCAGGCTGGCTGTCTGAATTCTACCTTGAACCTCTTACATATGCTTAAAATCATTGTTTAAAGCTGGACATTTAGAAATATTGCCAATTTCACCTTAACTACTTACCTTCCCACCTCCATTCTTGGATGCAATTCACACAGAAACACAAATCCATTCCCTTAGATTAATTGATTGTATTCTTACAAGCTTCAGTTCCTCCACTGTAATAACCTGTTACTGTGATGGCTGCAAGTAACAATAATCAAGAAAAATCAGTTGTCTATTCATTATGTCATATAACCTTTTTACTCATTTCTCTCTCATAGCTATAGAGCTTGTTCACTGTCAACTTGAAGTTCAAAAGTTGCCCAGCTTTAACAGCTAAAAAGCCTTGCAGACCGAGTTAAGATGATACCTCAGTGTACTGACAAAAAACAACCCTCCAATTCATGTTTCAGAGAATACAAAGATGACTGAAATAATAAGCAGTATATATACTTTTTGTTTAGAATTTTTATTGAGGAAGAAAAACCACTAGGCACTATACAAATAAACCTGGTTCTGCCTCTGATATATTTGTATTTTTCACCAGGGAAGTTACTACAATTCCTCAGAAGGAAAGAGCAGAGTAACAGAAAAAGCCTAAAGAGACAGGACTTAGCAATTAAAAAAAATAATTTGCTGCATTTAGTGGCTCTGGCTATATTCATTTAGTTCTACCTTCAGAGCTTCTAGAGGAAGTTACTCCACTTAGTTATTCCACTTCACAAAACCTCCAAACAAACTCCACTTTACAAAAGTTCTGAACAAATGTTCTTCTCAGTCTGGCAATTAATATGACAGTGATAAATTGAAGTCCGTATGTTGCAGGATCCCAAAATAAGGTCTTTTCCCAGTCTTATGCTTAACTAGACCATTTTATCAACATTCCTCCAGTGTAACAATGTAAGTGTATACCCTGCTTGAAAAAGGCTTATAAAATTGAATTGAAAATCTGAAAACCTTTTTAAGGAATTATTAAAAGTGCAGTTGATTTTTCATAAAGAACTGTATTATTGCTTTAAAGGTTTGTTCTTTAAAAAAAAAAAGGAAAYAGAAAAGGTTATTCTCTTGATTTCTGTAGTTTCCCAGCTTAATTTCTATGATAGAGTAATCTGCAATTGAAATGAAAACATTTTAAAGTAAGTAATATTGAAAGATGAATACAGAAAAGTTTCCCCTTTGTACTGAAATATTGGAAATCAATCTGAAGCACAATAAATACATTGAAGAAGAAATCAACTGAAAATTGCATAGGAAAGATTCTATTCTTGCTATATTTTTATTTCACAAGTATAGATTGGGGTCTTTGCCATCACAGCAATCTCATTTTTTAATCAGTGTGACTTATAACAATATCCAGGGAATGTCAGCAGTACCTGCCACTCAGTGGATACCATCTTTCATTGAGAGAATAGGCTTCTGTGTGCTGCCAATTTATAGCCTTGCATCCCACTGCATGATGCTGGAAAATCATCTGTGGATCCCCCTTGAAATGAATAGGAAGAATGCCAGATGCCAATTTGTTGGTTGTTAATGGCTTAAAGACCCTTTATTGGCATGACAGTGAATTTGTGAGCGATTAGTCTTTACGTTTCCTGCCGGTTTTGGGTGCCAGAGCATGCTAAAGTGGAAAACTTTTTATTATTACATGGAAAGAAAGATCTCATGGAGAAAAATACCAACATGAAACTATAAATGAGCTTGATAGGCTTAAAATGAAAAAAGGACAGATATATGTCTACAAAGGTTATCTGTTCAGATCAGATAATACTCTTAAAAAGCTGGAGTCTTGTGTAGGGGCAGTGGTATTCTGAATATTTTTTTCTTGACATTTTAGTTTGTGAAAGCCTTTTGAATTAGACCCTGATCATGCAAAGTCATGAAGAATTTACATACTGACTTGTTCTACTGAAGAAAAGCTTTATATCATAGTCAACCAAAATAAATAGTTGAGAATTTTTTAAATGTGTTCAAAAGTAAATAAATAAAATTCTTAGGAAAATCTGTGTATTTTTACAAAAGTTTCCTCGTAAATATTATGTTTTACACTTGTAATTGAGGCAACATTTAAAACTATGATTTCTAGTTAACCAAATGTGTTCTTGTTTGGATTTATAGGGCTAATGTTCAAGAGTGGACTTATCCACATACAAAGCAAGCAACTCAGTGCCTACATATTAGAAACCTGTGATTCAAAGAAAAATCCAAAAGCAAAGTTTCTAGAAACTCTATATATTAGCAAGGAAAAGGCATAATTTTCAGAGAGGTGATCAACAAATCCTTCAGGGTGAACTTAGGAACACCCAAAAGCATCAAATAGGATGATTTATTACCTAGTACCTATTATGACCTCAGTCTTGATTTATTCAGAGCTTAAACATGTGAAACGGGACTGCAAATARTCTAGTATATACTCCTGTTTTCAAAACGCAGTTAGTAGCAGAGATGATGACAACATCAAGGTTTTTGTACGACAGCTTACTATGCAGTCAACTTTCTACAATTTATTAAGTCGGGGAGAGAAACGCAGACCCGAAACGGCTCTCAAAGCAACCCGCAGGCACAACCTGTAGGCTAGCAAAAATGGGTGGGTGACAGCTCCAACCTCAGTTTCGTGGGGAAAAGGTGGAAGCTGTAACTCCATTTGATGGTAAGACAGATGAATTACATTTGGTGTGAATCCCCCTACTAGGGAGGGGACCCAAAATGGAGGGATGCTTTTTCTTTAGTTCCCTGCTTGGTACAGGCAGAGGATAGCTGTTCAAATCAAGGTAGCTTTGGGCATGTGAACAAACAAAAACTGCAGCTGAACCAACCCAGGGAGATTTCAGGGCTAAGAGAAAAGTAGCCAGGGAGCAGAGGCACTCCTGCGGTTAGGCAGTCCACAGGGARAACAAAAGCGCTAGATAAAATCTACACCACCAAGCCTATCCTTCACTCTTTTTATATGTTATACCTTTTTCTGTGAGTTTTACTTTTTCTAATTAAATAAGTGTTGTATATTAGGAATCATACATATTTTTATCAACAAGAAATAGTTTAACATTCAGTTCTTATCTCAGCTTTACCAAATTACTAAAAATGTAAACACATGGACAAAAAAAMCAAAAAGCACATATGGAATCCTGTAGGAATTCACATGTATTCAAATTTCATCTCCTTGTGATTTTATGATTGCTTTTGAAATGGGCTGCTTTAATTACTTAACATCTGTTACCCAATAACTAAAGGCATTATGTTTCCCTCCGTCATAACAAAAAGATGCCTTGTGTTGCTGAATTCAGCACACATGGAGCTAAACAAGGTTAACAACCATGCTGAACCTATAGGACTGAAGGCTTGCTCTGTTTTGAAGTGTGCCTCTACCTTCCAGGCCTTCAAAACAGCTTCTTCATCAATGGATGGATTGAGACAGTTGATTGATGCTTCATTTTTCTATATGCAGAGCTGATTAAATCACTAGCAGCATGTCTGACAGTCAGCTGTGTTAATGTCTTCCTAAGTTACAGACATGAGTTCCCAGTACAGAATGCATGTATTTGTCTGTCTTGTGGATGTATTTATTTACAGTGTACATTTTTCTTTCTTTCCAAGAGCCCCAATTAGGCAAAATTTTGTGCACTTCATTAATTTCATATGCTCTGAATAGTCTCTTAACTTCACCATTCAATGTCTAGTGTTCATGTCTCTTAAGGACTGCACAATAAATATTAAATCGTATAAATCATCATACATATGTATTGTGATTTCTTCTACAATAGTTCCTAGTAAATCAACGTTTGCCAATAGTCAGTTTTAGATTATAATCTAATTACAGGTTTCTCCTCGGATTCAAAGGAAACTAACTGTAAAATCCAAAATAGCTCTGTATGGGCAAACCTCCTTGTTATTATACATATAGTGAATTTCATATGCTTTCCCAGTAGGAAAAAAAACAGTTTAGATGAAGTTAGAGTGAGAGTAAATAGTAATCTAAAATTAAAATATATTAAATAATACTAGTACAATCCTGAAACAAAGCACTATAATACTTGAGAAACTTATTTGTGTTTTAAATTTTAAAAAGGACTGGGCATGTTAAGGTAAGGAAATACAGGGTATATAATCCCTCAAATACATGTTATCTGCCCCATAGCTCTGTTTCAAATGCTCTTAATTATGCTGTGTTTTAAATTCCYCAAAGTAAGATTAGATTAATTTGATTTTGTTTTTGTCCTTCTTCATGATTTCACTATGCAGTAAATTACTAATTGGTGTAATTGGTCCCATTTCCTATCAATATAGGTTTTGACCCAACATTTCCATTTTTTATTTTGGGGGCTTTCTTTTGTCATGGAGGTTTACATGTGCATACTAAACACACTACAACTGTTTGCCATTTTATCCTGCTCAGGGTTRGAATGATACATCCAGAGTTTATTGGTGAAAGTGAGAAGGTTTCGCGAAAGAGAGTGCAAAATCAAGAGCRCACAGAGAACCAGGAAAAGCTACTCAGATTACACAGCCTAATCCTGATTCACCAACCATGTTTATATTTCTGGCCTTTACGCTCTTGGTGTAATACATGTATAACAAGGTTATATATATAGTAAAATACCCCATTGCGTTTAATATTTCTTATAATATCACTTATAAAATTTTACCCCTGCCTCTTCAGAAGACTGTAGCTGAGACAAATAGTATACAAAAGAAATGCTAATTAAAGTACCTTTGGGAGGAGAAGGGAATGAAAGAAGCTGATATTAAATATTAATCATAAGAAACAAGGCAGGAAGATTTTTAAAGGTGGAAGTAAACAAGAGTGGGTTGTTTTAATTTGGGATGGCATAGAAGATTGATCTGAACTTTCACACAGAGGTCCTCCTCTTTTCAAGAGTCACCTTTTTTTTAACTCAAGATAGATTTTTTTTCCAAATTTAAGGAAACTCTGGCTTAATGATAAAGACCCAGCTTGGCAGATTTAATGCTACACTTATTTTCCACCTCTTTCCTAAATATTAAACATAATAATGAGTTTTATTACTTTGTCTTTCTGTAAACCTGTTCTATTACTGCAATTCTCTGTCTTTAGCAAACATAAYCTTTTATCTTTCAGTCTTGTCTAGTAGCAAGGATGCCTCTGAACTACTGACACACAAAAAAGCAATCCTTATCCAAGGCTTTGGTGAATTTTAAAAACAAGGCATTGCCATGCTCAGAGCCTTGCTTTCTAACCACTCATCCCAGCACATGCAACGTGTAAAATCAGAAAAGGTACCTGCAATCAGTTGGAGAAGAAGAGTTGTCATTGAACACCTAAAAAGGTAGGTTGAAAGTCAGAATCCCATGGGCAGAGAGGTTAACTGAATATATTCCCACTCTTCTTAATTATAAAAATGTTTGTGATGAATAGTCTATGTTACACTCTCAGTGGTCTTCATCTCTCAGCCTCTTTCTCCAGTTTCCTGCTACCTGACAACAGGCTTCACCTAATGGTGTCCTACGTTCACAAACCTGTCACTACTGCCCACGTTCTGGCTCTTCCAGCTTTTTAAAAGGCTGCTGGCAACTCTTAAACCTGATCTCTGAGGATCAGTAAGTTTGCCCTGATATGTTTGCCAGACACAGGCAGTGCCCACTGTTTCCCAGAACAACTTGTCTGTAACCGACCGTTGTGGTTTAACCCAGCAGGCAGCCAAACACCACACAGCCGCTCGCTCACTTCCCCCAACACCCAGTGGGATGGGGGAGAGAATCGGGGAAAAAAAAAAGTAAAATTTGTGGATTGAGATAAAGACAGTTTAATAGAACAGAAAAGGAAGGGATAATAATAATAATAATAATAATAATAATGGTAGAATATACAAAATGAGTGATGTACAATGCAATTGCTCACCACCCACTGACCGATAACGGAGTCGCGATTGCTACTTCCTGGACCACGCCCCCTATATATATAGTGAGCATGATGTCACATGGTATGGAATACCATGACCGTTGGCCAGTTGGGTCATCTGTCCTGGCTATGCCCCCTCCCAGCTTCTTGTGCACCTGGCAGAGCATGGGAAGCTGAAAAGTACTTGACTAGTAAACTYCATAGCAACAACTAAAAACATCAGTGAGTTATAGACATTCTTCTCCTACTAATTCCAAAACACAGCACTAGGAAGAAATTTAACTCTATCCCAGCCGAAACCAGGATACCAACCAAGCTGTTTGTACTGGAAAAAGATAGAACAGTAAAGCATAAGCTAGCCTACTGTAACAAGATGCAAAAATAAGAAGTCAGTTAGTAGATCTGGAAACAATGCAAGGAAATAATAATAAATGTGCTTTACTTCAGCTCAGTTTCAGCCTCAGTTTTCTGTGTCAAATTATTTTTATATTTTTTCTGTGAATAGGAACAGTCAGTATAACATCTTTGACACATTCTCCTAACTATTGAAAGTTAATGGTCAGCTCATCTGCCACCTCAAATTAAAGACACATTCTTCTTTTGAACAGATTTTGCCTTCCCTTCCCCTGGGCCCTTTTCATAACCCAAAGTTCTTAGGATGCAAATTACACTCCAGCACCAGCCCCACCTGTACCCCCTTTATGCTTCCTTACACAGCCCTTTAATTAATGTGACTGAAATTTATCATAATATTGTACATTACACAAGGCTCACGAAAAATAAYGAACAATACTAAAACTTCCCATTATATTGATTACTCCAGTCCTCTCAAATATAATGATACTACYAAATCTCACAATAGCATTAATCCTTCAAACAGGTAGAGACATTGGCATCACAGGGGGAAAGTGAGATGGGGTCCCGGTTTTTTTCCCTTCACTAAGCAACTACACTGCAGCCAATCTGCTGGGGCTAGGACCTGGTCCTGGGAGGTCTCCTTCGGCAATGGACACTACAGCAGAAGTAGGATATTGGCATCTTCTGCCTTTTAAACCAYCTTTTCTGGGCATCCCCTGGCAAGAGAAGGGAGAGTAAGGCTGTCCCCAACCATCGCATCCTACTGCTAAAGGCAAAGGGCCATGRCAGTAGCTCTGCAGGGCTGAGTTGAGGAGGGCTGAGTAAAACACAGAGTCAGGCTCAACCTCCAAGGWAAGGGCCAAGAAACATTATTACAGATGCAGCATTAGTGCTAACGCTCACTCACTTTGGTATTGCAGTTATTTAGAATCACAGGGCTGCCACAGAATCAGCATATCACCTATCAAAAGAATGAAATAGGCTTTAATTAGGTTTAGGGAATCTGCATTTCTCAAGACTGAGTTGCTGGCTCTCTGGACTCCCCACCCTGACCTTCCAGGCCCTGCCAGCATGGCAGACCTTATGGTATACATCATGACTACATTACAACTTAAGAGTTTTCATAACAAAAGATACTACCTATACAGAATTTCTGAGAGTCCTATGATTTGGGTAATATTGCAGGATTTCTGAAAGGCTGTGTTACAGAATATACCAAAAGATGACTGAAAAACCCAGTGCTTTAGTTTCCCCCCTCTGTTGAATTTCGGGTACAGGACTGTGACATTCACTTTTAGCTACTGTTTTCATCATGGCAAGTTTATCTGACGGTTCATGCTCAAAAAATTACCTCTTTCAAAGCAGCCACTGTTTGCCATTGTTGTCAGTGGCAACAACTCYGCCACTGCTTCAGGAAGGATGCATATCCCTTATTCTCAAGAGGTCAAAATACCAAGATCCATTCAGCATGACTACCTTGTATTTGAAGCAGAAACTCGGGCTCAGATTCACTCATTTTATTTCCTGATTGCTCAGTTCATTTCCTAATTGCTTGTACATGAGAGTCTAAGCTGATGTACAGGCGCAGCAAGTACTGGAGCATGCGTATCAGAGAAGAAAATCTGATTCCACGCTAATGCTAAGTGTAGGTGCAAGCACGCCGATTTCACAGTGGGAAGGAATGGGATGCAGAAGCCTGTTTGGCTACATCTCCTAATTTGCAGTAAAATTATATGACTGATGTCAGCAGGACAAATATCCTGCTGTCCATTATTAATAGGGATTTAACATCTCACTAAACAAAGCTATATAGGATTTAAAGGCAAATGAACTAAAGGTATTCCCTTGCCAGCAGTAGAGGTGTACAAAACCGGTGTCAGAAAACACAGTGCGCTCACTTATTCAGYGGCTTCTGCTCCTATACATGCCATCACTGAGAATGATAGTTGCAGAATCTCTCAAAATGCTCACTGTTAGTAGATGTGGGTGAATGTGGCCCACCAACAGCACTAAAAAGCATATTACTTCGAAAAAGAGAAATTGCAGGAAGCTGCAGGGAGAAAGAGAAGGAGGATTTCCCTTCAATCTCCCTGGGTTAGATAAAAGACTAAGTATCAGTTAGTAACAATAATAAAAAAAATATAATTAATAATTTTAAATGCCTCCAAACAGAACAAGGATGCAATATTTTGATAGTTTTTAACTTTGTGAGAAATATAATGAGCATATATTTCATTTCTAAACTTGAAACAAAGCAGATCACTGGCAAAAATTTCTAAAAGCCCATTCTAAAATTAATTTTAATGCAAACTAATGATCACATCTATTAGCATGCAGTATCAGAGATGCATTTTGTGCCCAGTAGCAGCTGCTATAGTAATTTCAGAGAAGATATATTGCATTCTTCATGAATAACAAAGACAATGAATTCTTAAGAGTGAAATTCCAATCAGACTCAGGTGTGAAATGTCTCTGCACTAGCCACATTATAAATTCATCTTTATATATATTCATGATACCCAATTTATCTCATCTACCAAACTAGACTACTTCTCACCATTTCCAAATGTGCTGTCCAGGCTATATACTTCAGGATATTCCATAAGAAATGAGCCCCTGGAATTCACTTGGGAAGCTACTTCTATCCTATTCTACTGTTGTGTCCTCTTCCCACTTCCTGTACTCACTTTTTGCATTTCTTTCATAGAACTGTAAAACATCCCTCTCTAGCTGTCTTCTACGCCTATAGAACAGGTGTTCTTTCGTGCTGAATTATTACGAGCTGCGTTCAAACCTGTTCAGATATGAGCATTGCTTTATCACTCTCGTAGGTCATCATCTCCTCCTTTTTAATCACTCCCTATAATTTCTCCTGGTTTTGTTGCTCTTCCATGAGCTCCGTGAAATGTATCCACATTTTCTACTTAATCAGTATGTGTAACTGACATAAATTTTTATAACCAGACCCCAAACCAAATAAAACTGCTCCAGGATTCATCAACAAACAGGATTTTGCTTAACAGCCTCAGAGGAGGACAAGACAGTCAGACTTTGGTAGTGCTTCAATTTAAAGAACGAAGGAAGCAGATAGTCATGGGTAAAGCCTTTACGGGCCCAAGATTTGCAAACAATTCCTAAATACATCTAAAAACTGAAGAAAATAGGCCTAGCTGCAATTATCAGTGGATGAGTCTACTCTTTTATAAATCTGTTGTTGTATACCCTCTTCCAAGTGTAAAACTGGAAGAAAAATCTATGAATCCCAGAATTTTAGCCTTGAGRTTCTCAGTTTCATTTTACAAAAACCGCTCAACCTCTCGCAACAACCGAGAGGTGTGAAGTTTGAATACTTATAAACACTTTGAACCCAAGGATCACAAAACCAGCACAAACACATTTACATTCTCATCACAAAATTGGCTCTATGTGTATCCAGTTATTTAATTTAAAACATCCAGGTTGCACAGTCCTCTTCTCGGACACAACAGTCTGCCCATACACCCTAAATGGCAGTATCAGGCTTATTCACAGCCAGATGAGTTATATTATACCTTGAGTGGAATTCATCTCTTCAAAGCCATTGCACTTCAAGTTCACAAAATTAATTACCCACAGGGAAAGGTGTCGCCTGATAGAATTTAGTTGACTAAAGCTATTTCAGTACTGAATATGTTGTAACACACCTTTGCACTTGTTATTAAATATCTCATTATAAACAAAATGTCTAGTTTGAAAATTAAATTACCTCCAAAAAAGTAAAGACATTCAAACTGCATTAAAATACCCTGCTGCCAATTATTAATGTTTAGTAAACAAAACTGATTTTTTTAAGATTTGTTGAGTTCTCATCTTGATTACTTTCAGCATTTATTCCAAAATAGAYAATATTCAGATCAGTCTGAATCCCATTTTTTCACAGGATAGCAACTTATCTTCATATAGCAGAAGRGGTTTTATTCTACGTCATTAAATTATTATTACTAATTCATGTTAAGGTATTCCTCTGCTACTTACTTGGATTGAGCTACTTTTTAAAAAATCCTTGTTCAATGCCCAGCTTTTCCAAAGAGAAGCTTTTTTTAAATACTTATTACTGAATTTGGTTCCCTATATTCAAACTGAGCATATTTGGGAATGCTGTTGATTACTGAGCACACTGCAGTAAAAGCCAGATCCTGGAGACCAGACATGGATTTACAGGAAGAAAGGAAGGCTGACAGGCTGTTAAAACCTGTCTCCCACCTTCGTTTGCTTAACCCAGTATTACAACCTCTTTCTCAGTCCCCCAGGCCGTTTCACCAAAAGCAGGGAGCTGAAGAGATGGTGTGACATTTGAAGAGCCAGGAAATGTGTGCTCATTCCCATCTGCAGCCTTATACTGCAGTCACTTCTGCCTTAGGACCCAGTGAAGGGGACAGTTCAGATCTTCTTTTTCACACCAGAGCTGTATTTATTTACTTCAGCTGTACAGATAAAGTTGACGTGAAACTGCAGTGAGGTGGAGGATACTCCAGTTATCAGGATCCATCACAATTAGCTTACTGGCTATATATATACCCATTAGTAAATAGTGATGTGTAATATGAATGATGAATGTTGAATGAATGACCGAAATATGAGTAAATAGACAAGAGAAACAGGTGGTGCCAAACACCCAACTTCCCCAGCTATACCTGTTTCAGTGGGATCACTTCAGCCTATGTCTAGCCTGGCCTTATGGACTGAAAACCCATTACTGTTTGGAGGCACCAGGTGTGCTTCCAGACCGCATCTTCCAGTTCAGTTTTGTCTGAAGAGAATCTAGTTTGCACGCTCCWTAAAACAAGACCAAACACAGAAATGGGTATGATATTTACTATAAAAGCATATGTCTAATTTGAACTGAAATCCTAATGTAGATGTATTCACTAAAGAGTCATGGTTGGATGTTTCACTCAGCAACAACAGTAGGAGAGCAGCTTTTATGTCTATGAGTTTCAATTTTTTTGTTGTTGTTTTTGTTTTTATTGGCTCACATGATAACAGTTCTTAGTATAGCGTTATTCAGCTCAAAACTAACAGGCTCTGGGAACATTTGGCTAAAATCACAACAGACAGGCACTTGCAAGTCCCCAAGCTGCTTAAAGAAAACAATCACACTTTTTCATAGACCTGTGAAAGAACCACAGGCATCAAATTCAGGATAGTGTTGTTAGTGCTACTGGGGTTGTCTGCGGGCTATTTGAGCTCCTTGCTTCTGGGGACCTATTTTATCTGTTTCAAGTGCAGGACACCATCGCTGTTTTTCCCCCACCTTACTTTCCTCTGGCTGAGGCATCTTCCATTTATGCTCATGCTATTCAGTCTCAGCAGTTGCTGAACTTTCTGTTCTGATTCAGGTGCAGCTCAAGGCCAGGTATGGGCAACACAAAAGACTGTTGATGCCCCATCATCACTCCAATGAGCAAGCTACATTTYTTCAGCAGAAATGTCAAAAATAGCCTCAAGTATCTGACTTTTACAGAATGCTAAAAGTCATATCTAGTATTCTGCTTGGTTTTTAGAGAAAGTTGGGAGCTATGGGAACATGGAGAAAGAAGATCTTCACCTATAATCCCTGTACTTTTACACACGAGGTGAGTGGAATGAAAGCCTGTGAATTTTATTTGTAACTTAGTTATAAATGATGCCCTGGGCACTCACTTGAAGAGAAGAGCTCTTTGATTAATTTCCTGTATAGAACTAAATGTGTAGGACTATACTTCAGTGATAAGCAATGACAGTTAGAGCAAATGCCCATAAAATGAAGATTCAGGACTGAGTAAAAAATGCATACCTAATCAAACTGATAAAAAATAGGAAAAACTTGCCAATTTGTTTGCGTAATGTGACTCTATTTCAGAGCCTCCCTTATGCTAATGTGATTACAAAGAGCTGCCACAAAATCTGTTTGCAAAGGGGCTGCTAAAAGCATTGCATCAGTTCTTTTCTTATATCCCTCCCACACAACAGTATGAGGATTCCTGGGGACTTCTAAAACTCGAGAGATCCTTACTGCAAGGTTTGGTTCCCTTTTGAGGACTAAATTACAAAATTCCTCAGATTACTGCCGGCTGCACCAGGGATTCAAACAATGCCAGAAGACTAGAAACAGAACCCCTAAAATGTGATTACGTATTTCAAAGGACATAAACATCATTTCGCAACCAGAAAGATGACCCACTACCTGGCGTGACTATGGGTCAACACCATTTCGTTGCTCTAGCCAGGCCAGTGTCACTAATAGCAGCATTCATTACTCTAGATTTTGGCTAAAATCGAGAAACTAATTTTCAAAGTAACTTGTGTTAAATTCTATGGCTCATGTAGGTATAYAAGAGGCMACATGTAATGATGATCATAGTCTTTAATGGTTTTGAAATATATTAGTTTATACATATATTAATGTCGGAATAAATTCATTATGTTTCTGAAGGTTTATTSTCCATGCCATATTCATTTCAGTAAAAAGCCATAATATGTTGTATGCAATACATGCCTGTATATTCTATTACTACAGTCACTTTATGATTACTATCATGTAAAATAGTATTTTTCCTAAAAATAGGTAACCAGAATAGGGAAGCTTTTCCTCTGAAACATTTAGCTATACAAAAAGAAAAAAGTAGTTCAACATTACTAAGTACCTTCTTTATCGTCATGACGTATGATTGCATCCTGTATCATATCAGCAAGATTAAAACGAACTCGATGATTCTTTCCATGTTTCAATTTTTTCACGTAGCCCTCCCGTTTCTGGAAAGCTTTTTCTCGTTCGTAATATGCCTTTATTTGGTCACAGCGCATCCGCTTCACCAGCCGCTGCCGCTGGCCGAGAGGGAGGGACTCCAGCAAGCACTGCTCAATTTCCATCTCATGGGACCGAAAAACATTACATAGCTGAAAACAGCCTGGAAGAAATTAAAGAAAAACACATTTAGATTGTGCAACAGCATGTTTTCAAATGTGCCATGAAACCTCCACCAATTTTCTTGTTGTCCTTTCTAACCATGTGCAAGTCTATCATATGAGCTCCTCCTACTCGACCAATTCTGACTGTAGACAGTATATATCATTATCATTTACTTTTTGGAAACAACACATAACTAATTCCATTAAATCACTGATGCATTTTTTAAAAGCTAACTCAGTTCATGTAAACAAATGTGAACAAAAAGAGGTCTAAAAGTTCAAATGTGAGATGGGCAAGATACCTAAATAATTCAATATAATTCAAGTGGCTCGCATTTGCTTGCAAACAAGAGACTATTACACAGAGAAATACCAGTCTGATGCCCATGCTTCCTTCTTATTCATTTTCATCTTGTTTTAGGTTAGCAAATACCTGTTATTCACTGAGAAGAAAAATCATCATATCATAATTACAATGAGTTCATTAGCATGCAGTGGATACTCAGGCAACTATGTATTAAAACCATCAAYGTAACTTCAGATTCCTAACCATGTGTACAATTTTTTTTTTTTTTTGCATCGTATAGAGCCATCCAAATGGAATCTTCTAATGAAACTGTCCCATACTGAAATCTTTGTGTGAAAACCGATCACAAATGTGTCTTTGATTCAGTTAACCCTAACATTCATAGCATTACCTCTAAGTCAGATTCCTCTTTTGTTGTTACAATTAAATCTGGTATTTTTACTGACATTGCAATAACAGTGATATTCTTTTCCAGTATGTTATCTTTTCCACTGAGAGTGAAGACTATAAAAGACTACTTGCTGCTAGTTGTTTTTCAGGGGACAGTTCTGTTACAAAAGGAGACTAGTGGATTGTCAGATAATGTTGTTGCCTGAGTCCTCTGATGTGAATCCACATCCTCCACATCAATGATGTACCCACTAACCTACCCTAAAACCATTTGATGTGGTGGCTGGAGACCACCCAATCACTTCTGATTCTCACGTTCTACTTTATATATATACTTAAATTTTCTTCATATGGGAGCTAGATGCCCAAATTTGTAATTTCTAAGGACTGTCAGCAGCCCAGATGGGAGCGGTTTTCTCTCCTTAGTTTGATGGAAGAGCTCTTGAAGGGGATATAGACTCAAGTCACCTTGGGCAGTTAAGCAATACCAAAATTAAGCATTACTGTGCAACTTTAATTAGGCCTGCTTTTGTCTACCCATTTTGCTAAATCTGTAATCATCAAATGATCAAGAGAGCCCTACCTCWTTCAGGGCACTAGCTGAGTAATGCTGACTAAATGACCACTTTGTCTTCTCCTTATTGCTTGACATATGTCTAATCTATGAATACCATTCAAACCCCGCTCTGAAGGCATAATTAATAATTTCCTGACAGGTTTTTGTAAAGCTCACATCATCATAGCACATAAATGCTTCACAAATATTGATTTATTTTCATTAAAAAAGAGGGATAAAGGGGCATTCTTATCTACATTCTCTGCTGAAGAACTGAAAGACAATGACTTTTTAAAATCACTAATTTTGGGTGCCTAATCCAAGAATTCTATATACTTTTCTTGAATCTTTTTGGTTTTGTCTCTAAAGGCAYAGTATTCTATAAACTATTATGTATCATAATAGCATAATAAAATACTATCAAAGTGATAGCCCTAGGTCTGCATGTCAATCACTCTATAAACTATATTACATTACATATTTATTTATTTTATATTATATATTACATTTTATATATAGTATATTATTATATTTTATTGTTATATATTATATAATATATTATATAATKATATATTATATTTTATTATATATTATATCATATATTATATGTACTCACTATGGATTAGAACCCAAGGTCTCAAACCAGACTTCCCAAAACTGATGAGCACACATTTATGCAAAAAGTGCCCAGAGTGTCTTGTTGAGAAGCTCCATGACATGAGCAGACACAGAATACAATTCTACAGGTCAAGTTCAGTCAACTTATTTTAACATAGTCTACCCTTTCTTCCTCTATAATTTCTGTTCCTTTCTTAGCATGCCCCTCTAGTTAAAAGAAAATGACTTGTCAAACTAAAAACTTGGAAAAAAGTATTGGCTTGCATTAAGCCAAAACACAAACCCTTTCTTTTTGCATGTCAAAAGCCAACAGCTCCTTCAATATAAAACAAAATTTTCCATTTGACCTTAAATGATGTGTTTTATTTCTGAGCACATGTCAGAAAAGACAAGAAAATGAAAGGGTAGCTCCGTAAAGCTGCAGAAGATGTAACTTTGTTCCCCGCTTCAGTCCCAGTGTTCAGAGCATTCAGTCAAACAGAAGATCTGACCATCCTCAGCCTGAGGCAGTTGGCAACTGCATCCCCTTTCTGTCATGATAGGACTGGGGAATGAGCAAACTTCAAATCTTCSCTGTTAGAATTGTTCTGCTTTGTATAAAAAAATTTCAGTGTCCATGCCTTAAGCTTACACAGTATTTTTGGCTTGYAAGACTCTAAGCTTATTCCCTAACACTTCTAAATCTGGGTATAGAACCTGCCAGCAGGCTCGCAGCCTGAGAGGGAAAACCAGCTTGCTGTATTAAACCTTGTTTGACAATGCAGCTAAGAGTCCAGCTGTACAAGAGTTTTACCTCTGCTCTGTTCCTTCCTTCTCTTTTATGAAGGGAAGAAGGRGCAGCCATGCACTTGAGGTCCGACAGGCTACAGCTGAAGTCGCTGTCTATATCTGGAAAACTCAGCTGAGGATGAGAATTGTTGTTGTTGTTCTAGTCTTCGCCATAAATCAGTGTTGTTTGCTGACAACAGATTTTAGCAGTATCTTTGCTTTTCCTCAGCTTAGATCATGTGCAGCCTCTGCTCTTAGGCAGAACTGGTAGTGTTTGCTGCCACATCACAACTGAGACTGGTGCAAGCTGTAGGACATCTTTGCTGTCACAGTGTYCTGCTTCTCCAGGGTGAGAAATCAAAGAAGTTAGCTTAATGTTTTGGTCAAATAGAGCACGGCAAAGATGAGCTCATACAGCCAGATTCCAGTTTCAGGAAGGATGTGGCTGTCTCAGTGTCCTCCACCTCTCCACTGATGACTTTCAGCCGGCATGAGTGCCCGTCTATTTGTTCCATGAAGAACAGTGCTGGACTGCCAGAACTGGCCTCACATAGTGGCTTCCAGTGTGTGGCTGGAGTCAAACAATTCAGGCAGATTGAGAAGAGGACTCTTAATCCACTCGGGCACTGGTCTCAGCTGAGAAGTAATRAGTTACAGATGGGATTTTTTCTCTCAGCACATCTGGAACCTGATATGTCTCAGATGAGATCAGTATCTAACTGCGGATATAATAGCTGCAGGTCAGCAGCCTCGTTAGGTTAAGCCTGGATTAAACAACACAATATAGATGCAGACAAGGCAAAGTCTCTGAATTAATCTTTCAGATGCTCATCTTTAAGGCATGCAACGTTCAGTCCAAGTATTAGAACCAGATAGATCTCTGCTCTGATTGTGGTGGCCTAGTGAGCATGGGGAACTGCCGATGGCACAAGAGGCAGAGCTTCCTGGCTATCACCCTGAGAAAGCTGAACTCAAACCCAGGAGGATTATAGATATGCTTCTGGAGGAAATTCTGGGGATGGCTTAGTGCCACTTTGAGCAGGGGGTTAATCACCAACATTGGATCAGGTAACCATGTCTTGAAAACCTCCATCAACACATTCTTCTAGTTCTCTGGGTAACCTGTTCCAATGCTGCACTGCCTTCTATCAAAAATGCCTTGGGTTTTTTTGGTGGCCATTACCCCTTGTTACTACTGTCACTACTGAGAAGAGTTCARCTTTGTTGTTCCTGTAATTATCCTGGTAGCCTTCTGCTGCCCTCACTCCACTTCCTCAATGTCCATCCTATACTGGGGGGACCAAGATTACACACATGCCCCAACTAGAAGCAGACAATGACTTCCTTCAGTCTGCTGGTCACACTCCTCCTAATATAGCCCACTATGTGGCTTGCCCTATTTACAACCAGCGTGCAGGACTGGCTCCCACCCCACTTTGTGTCCGCGGTAACCCCTGCATCCTCTTCAGCAGGGTTGCAGCTCAAGTCAGTCAGTTCCCAGCCTGTACTAATGCATAGGGTTAGTCCGTCTCAGGCATGAAAACATCCACTYCCCTTGTTGAACTGCACAAAGTTTCTGTTGGTCCAATCCTCACGATTAAGCCCTACCATTTGAAGTATGCCAACCCCTCTGTCCTAATTTAGCATTGCCACCAGCAGCAACCGCTTCCGCTGTAAAGAAAACCTCCAGGAAAAAATAGCTGCTAAAATTCAYGACTTTATTAGACGGATGTAAACTGTTACTGTTCAGACACCGGCAACTCAGCTACAGCCAGGCTTGAAAGAGAAGCTATTAGAGCCTCCTAAAGGGTAACACGTGCAGCARGTCTGTCCATCCTTTTCTCTTCCGTGTATGAGAAAAATGGCACAAACCATCAAACTGAACTTGTACAAGAACCTTGTATGGGACCCATTCAAATAGCAGAAGATATATGGAAAACATGAGCTAGTTTTGAGTATGCTAGTCAGGAGGCAGTGTGGTAACGTGAGGAAAGGTTGGTGGGTAGGGAGAAAGGTTGCCTTCTGAATCAATTTGCATAAGAGTTTACATCTCATTACATAAGATATCATATTTGAAGATTATTTCATGTGGTTCTTGCCTCAGTGTATGACAAATTACAGTTATGTATAGTGATTCGATAAGGTCACTGTGACTGCCATGGTATATTGCACTGGATAAGTCATTAGCAGTGTCTCCATCAAAACACTGAAATAGCTTACCAGGGTATTATTTATTTAATGAGATGCCCTAGACCAAAACGACTAGAATAAACATGATTGTTGGTATGTATCTGGTTTTAAGATCTGCATCTTCTGTATAAGCAGAAAAAAACCTTTATGAAACACTGAAGTATCAAAACCAGAGATCCTTTTATTATATCACATTGGTCATTAACTAGCACAGAACAAAAGAAGTCACTACCACTGTAACTAACAGGAAAAAAAAAATGTTTCAAGGATGCTCGCTAGTGTAGAGCTGCTTCACTGACTGGGTCCACCCTGAACCACTAGAAAGAGAAGAATCATTGCTACAAAACAACCTGTTCATAGAATTGTAGCGATTTACTCACAATTGGACAGAGTGCCAATTGCATTACAACACAAATTATGAGCTTGATCCTGCCTGTACGAACAAGAGATTTCTGAGTAAAGAGGAACTGCTTGCTTTGAATTGTCACCAGTTCTCACTGTGAAGGTGAGAGAAGGAATATTTTGTGGCATTACAAGCACCAGCTCCTGAACAACATGAAGAGCTTAGGTGATGGGACATAAACAGAGATGAAGAATGTGATTGCTACAGGCATTTTCTTCCACCTCCTGCAGGTGATTTGAGCCCAAGTAACTTTACAGTATGTAGGAACCTTTTTGCCATACCTCTTTTCAGAAAACATATCGAYACAGCTTTCCTTTATATTTCTGTTTCTTATGGCTATATGTCACTTAACTTCAGTCACTTGCTCTGGCATTTAAATWGGGAGTCTAGTAATCCTAAAAAAATGCACCTCAGATGGTAATTCACATTGCCTGGGGGTGATTATGTTCCTATCTAATCTGGATCACATGTCAGGAGGCATTTCCAGAATGTGAAGCTGAATGCACAGACACTACAAAAAAGTTTGTCATTGTGCTCATATGTATTGTAYTTTGACTTTTCATGTAAATATTTGCTGTTGTGATTCAGAGAAGTAAGTACTCCTGGACCCTGGGAATAATGTGTTTTGCAAAGTGTGGCAAGTTAAAAAACTTATCTTTTCATTAAAGGCACACACACAACCAAACTGCTGACATTGCTTAATGCAGCAAGCGTCTCAAATACRGTGACACAGAATTATGGTGCATAATGCTTAAAACTACAAATTTGAAAATACTAAGACACATGCTTATCTTTATTTATGTAAACATTCATGTTGATTTTTATGATATTTCAAACAATGAATAATAAAGCTTCTGGGTGTTTGAAGGACTATGGTCTTCACAGCATAGAAACAAAATGTAGAAGGCTTAAATTACTTGGAAAAAAGCCAGTCTGAGGTTCTGAGAATGTATCTACTTGAGACTGCTACCTATACAATATTCTTTAAGCATCTTGATCTCATTAAAGGAAAAAAGGTAGAAAACCTTCTGAAACACACACTAGGTTTAGCTTGGGTCCTCTGACACTTCAGCTCCAGTCTTGGTCTGTTCTTGCTAAAGATACAGTATCAACCCCTCTTCGTAACTACAATTAAACACCTACATTCTAATTTAGATACCTCAGATTGTCCTGAATTTCAGAAAGATRAAATATCTGAAAATTTCAACAACTTCAGTGAACTGTTAAATAGATTAGCATTCATTATAAAACAAGAAAGTGCCAATTTTTTATAAATACTCTACTAAATTACATGACACTTTTAAAGCTGGTTAGCCAAACATATTCACAGTACTAACAAAGATATGTGGGAAAAGCATACAGTGAGCAGCAAGTGCTTTGGCACTTACAGACCCAGATATACGGATGGTGTAAATCRGTGCAGCTTCATCCAGTTCAAAAAGCTGCATTAATTTACATGCCATGTTTGATAGCAGACATCAGACCAGAAACTAGAGCACTGACCCTTTCAGTAATGCATGTTATATATAATAATAACCTGTTATATATAATGACTTTACTATATATGATGATTTTCTGCTACCAAAATGTATATTATTTAAATTTATTATATTAAATTAGAAATAATAATTTATTAGTATTTATGCAGCTGAACTGAATTCCATATGAAATCAGTGACACAAATACAATAGCCTAACTGAAGTTATGGTGTCTGGACCACAGATCAATGCATTTTTTAGAGGTGCCCTCTTCAGAAATCAAAAGYTATTATGTATCATCTACAGATCTTCCAGTTCCAAAAAGAAATACTTCTTACCCACAGAAGGGGCTAGATTAGTTTAAATCCATCTCCAATTGCAATGTTAAGGTCAGTATCAAAATCCTTGGATTTGAAAATCCTTTGTTTGGTGCAGGRAAAATTACTTACCATTTGAACAGCCTCTCCATTATGTTTATTAAGTTGTAACTGAAGCACGGTGCTCATAACCACTCAGCCTGATTTTAACAGCTAAAGCATTTTCATCAGGTCAGCAGCGCTCTGCTCACTGTAGTGATGGGCTTACTCTTTTTCTTTTTTCTTGATTCCCCTCCCCACCCCACAAGCAGATAATCATGAGGGAGCAGTATAAATGTAAATTATTTACCTTGTAAAGAATGTAAAGAATTCAATTAATGCYAAGTCTTCTGAGAATAAATTACATTGCAGTAAAGAAGCTGATGTGCTTCTCCTGTTCTTGGCTCCACAGAACTTCTTTTGGGTGTAATTACAAAGTCGGGGCTCTTAAATGACACGATACGAAAAGCTTCCTCGTTTTCTGCTTAACACCCAACTCCGTCTTTGCTGAAGAGCAATCCTGAGCACATTCAAGCAACCATCCTCTTATAAAACTCTACTCCTGTATGCTGCTCTTCAAGAGCCTTTCGATGTGACCAGACTAGTAAGCAGGAACTGCAATCAATTTCCAGCTTGATACCAAGGAAAAGTTACTTATCAGACACTATTAATCAACTCTACAGGCTTTCTAATAGACTCTATTATCTATCTATCAGCAAGTCAGTGAAGTTACAGCGGCATTCTCTAAAAATTTATTATATTTAAATCAAAGAATCAACTGGTTTGGATCTTGCCTTCATAGTGATAGAAGAGAGCCTGAATAATAACGAATCAAATATAACAGCGGGCTCTGCATTGTCACTTGTGATTTATGTCATGTGCAGTCTGTAACATATGGATATTTTATGTTCTAGGTAAAAGTCATTAACTGTGTGCCAGCCTATTCAATAAATGCAGCCAAACTRCCTGCCCATGCATTGGCCTTCAGTGTAATAAAACACAGGTTTCAAAACACATGTAAGGGGTTCTTCCCATTTTTTAGAAAAAAATATCAGTATTATTTTCTTTTGCCTGTCTTGAAGCACAGGGAACTCACAGGTGTGAATGGTCTGAGAGGAACTGTGCATATCCCAGAGCAGTAGTCTTCATCTGTGGATCACATCCAGAAACTACATGAATGCAAGCAAAATGAACAGACACTATCTGCTCGAACTCACACTGCTTCTTTTGGAAAGCTGCTGTCTCCATATCCTCTCTACTGCTGTCATCCTTCTATACTCCCTTGGAGGATGAGACAAAGGTGCAGTCTGGATTCCCACAAACCACAGCATATCTCAGGTACATTCTCCCACRAACATCAGAACCTTTTGTAAAACAAACTAAAACACCATTGTCTGCTCTAGAGCACTGGAGTTTCGGACTGAAAAGACTGCGTACTCTCAGAGATGAGCAAAACACATTAACCCATTCA
Source organism: Oceanodroma leucorhoa (assembly GCA_030449065.1). Taxonomy (NCBI): domain Eukaryota; kingdom Metazoa; phylum Chordata; class Aves; order Procellariiformes; genus Oceanodroma; species Oceanodroma leucorhoa. The sequence goes on from JASVER010000002.1 coordinate 2,898,620, forward strand.
TCTCTTCTCATATAATATTTCAGATAATTGAGCTTTTAGGAGATGAAAGTCTGTCCTCAAGCTGGATTCAGGGCTGTATTGTAGCATCTCCAAATAATGACTGTCCAGAGAATAGGCTGAAACACTATCTACCGCTCTTCTAGACTTTAAGGAAGGTTTTTGAGCAATTGGCCCATGAAACTTGGGATCCAGTATCCCCTTACCAAAAAGAAAAAAAAAAAAAAGTTGATTTTGGGTACCTCTATTCTAGTACATAAAAGAAGGGCAGGAAGCAATCTCTGGCTCACCAGTTAAGTGTTATGTACTGGCTYATGTTCACATGGTGAAGGTTCATGCAGAACAAATAAAACATATCTAGACTGCATAGCACATGGTGCTGATTCTCCTGTGATTATCATGCTGTGCTGTTGTGCTGTAAGACATAATCATCTTTTTTGGTTGAGGCTACAAAGCCCTTCGAAATAGATGGAAAATTGGACAGGGCATAGAGCACATAATCTGGGGGAGCTTCATCCACCCTGTCTATTGGGAGAGGTCTCTAGATACCGTCCGTAGCCTTTGCCATAGAGAGGGCTCGTTGGAACTGTTCAAAACTGAGCCAGCAAGCTAAATAACAATTCATTTGGAGGTCCAGTGCCTTTCCCTCTTTTTCACAAAGTSTAGACAGACCCTTTAAGTTTTTTCTGTGAATGCTGTCTAGCCACCTTATCTTTCTTTCTGCTTGCAGCAAGGTAAGTGGTGCAAAGGGCAATTCTGCATGGCAATGCATTTCACCCAAGGAAGAAGGAACTTACTTGCAGTGGGCTTAAATTTCCTTGCAACATACTTCAGACCACTTGGTATCTTTCATGACAAGAGATTCAATGGTTATTAAGCTAACCCTGATATCCATGTAGTAGAAAAGCAACATTATCATTTCTAAGCATAATGAAATAGTTGTACAACATTCCTAGGCAACGTAGTACCAAACACTGCTCACTTGTTTGAATAAATTGTGTCATACTGTCCTGGTTTCGGCTGGGATAGAGTTCATTTTCCTCATAGTAGCTAGTATAGTGCTGTGTTTTGGATTTAGTATGAGAAKAATGTTGAAAACACACCGATGTTTTAGTTGTTGCTAAGTAGTGCTTACATTAGTCAAGGACTTTTCAGCTTCCCATGCTCTGCCAGGTGCACAAGAAGCTGGGAGGGAACATAGGCAGGACAGCTAACCCAAGTGGCCAACGGGGTGTTCCATACCATATGACGTCATGCTCAACACATAAAGCTGGGGGAASAAGAAGGAAGGGGGGACATTCAGAGTGATGGCGTTTTGTCTTCCCAAGTCACCATTATGCGTGATGGAGCCCTGCTTTCCTGGAGATGGCTGAACATTTGCCTGCAGATGGGAAGTCGTGAGTGAATTCCTCATTTTGCTTTGCTTGCATGTGCAGCTTTTKCTTTAGCTATTAAATTGTCTTTATCTCAACCCACGAGTTTTCTCACTTTTACCCTTCTGATTCTCTCCCCCATCCCATGAGGCGGGGAGTGAGCGARCGGCTGGGTGGGGCTTAGTTGCCGGATGGGGTTAAACCACGACACATGATTAACCTCTTTTCGAAACATTTTCTTGAAACTGGGTAACAGGTTTGGAAATTATGATGGGAAGAAAAACTAMAAAATGCACACACACACACAAGTTAACATAATCACACAGACTTTGTTTCCTTAGGAAAATCAAAGCAAAATATGCTTATATGTTTCCTGAAGATTAACATTATTCCTAAAGCAGCTAATTTAAATTTTTTTTAAAGAAATATWGTAAGTCCCCATGTCAGGATCTGAAGGGAGAGTTTAAAGTAATCAGAAAGCAACAGTCATCTGATTAAAACTGACTGCACTAACAYATTTTTTAAGATATATCTATGTATAGACAAGTTAGAAGAAAAACTAAATTGGCTGTTTGAGCTAACCCTTACAATCTTTTGTGCACTTTTGCATCTATTTGGGATTTCCAGAAGCAAGCAATGTACATTTATTAGATTAATATAAAGCACTTAATAAGCCTTGTCACTCACAAAGCCTTTGAGACAATAACATCAGCATATTTGGTCATATTTTAGTAATCTAAATTGCTATAAATCACACCAACAGCAAGTAAAACTCAAGAAGCTCCAAATCAGAAGGCACAATGAGAGCAAAGAAGATCTGGGTTTGCCAAATGACAATAAAAAAGATAAGAAGGAAGAGATGAGAAGTCCTCTAGAAAAAAAATATCTCTTTTTAGTCCTTGCACAGATCTGGCTATCTTTATTTGGCTGCAATGCAAAACTTATGAAGTTGCAACTAAGCTGTGAAGATAAAAGTTACTTCCTTACAGTGCAGTAAATGGAGATGTAATAATACATTCACGTCTAGTCCACGCTTTCAGATATAGGACAGAGAGGAGGATCTGGGAACATCTGGGAACAGATGCACTGGAAAATTCTTCCTGCCATCACAGTATAATATAAAGGGCTTGTTACACAGACCAAGGACACTCAGATTACAATAAACGATGAAAAACACTAAGACTGTTGCTGATACTTGTAAATCTCCAACTTTGAAGGGTGAATTAACACATAGGTGCACAGTGAGAGGAAGCCAAAAATTACAGTTGCTATGCCTCAAAGGTACTGAGACAGTTGAACAGCAGCAGAAACAACCAACTGTTTTACTGTAAATTAATGTCTGAACAAAGAAACAAAAAATCAGATTGTTTCAAAACCTGGGGCAGTTCTTTCATCACAGACATTCTCAGATAACGCTCTTTAGGCTGCAAATATGCCAGGGATCAAGAGGCATACAGCATATGAGAATTACAGAAAACACAGGAGAAAAATACATAAATCAAAATTTGCAAGTGCCTGCATGCAGCAAATTTAGTAAAAAAAAAAAAAAAAAAAAAGAAAAAGGTATATGTGGATCAAGACAAAGAGGATATTCAGTATCATACATCACAGATAGTCAAAAGCCAAAAGGGAAACAGTGGTTCATAGGCCTAACCATAACGACTGGCAAGCACACAGGAAAGGAAATCCTGTGCCAAGAGGACTGTGGTTCTACACGCAATCTAATCATTTACAGAGATTACTGTAAAGTAAAAGCAGATGGAAAACTAGTTTACAGTACAGTGGAGCTAACAAAAATTCTGCAGCAGAGCTAATATGTAGGCCTTTGGTCACTGTTCAGTGTATATCAAGGGACTGCTATCTCAGTTTTCAAATAGCAAAAGGATTGGAAACAGGCCCCCCTCCTTTCTGCAGAAAGGCAACTTATCTGGAATATTGCATYCAATTCTAGACAGTCAAATTGGAGCAGTTCAAAAGAAACTACCACAAATGGTTCTGGGGCCTGAGGGACTGATTTATGAGGAAAGATGAAAAGAATTAAATATGCATAGCTTAGCTAAGCAGTGACTAAGGAGAGACAAGTTAACGAAATTTGAAGGGTGAAAGGAAAAAGAAAGGTTATATAGCATAAAAAGGAAGGGAATTTGGAACAATAAAATGAATTTAATATAGTGTAAATTTAGGCAGAGTACCAAGATAAAAATAACACACATGGATGAGATTAACAGGTAAGACTGCAAGATTCCTTGCTTAGTATACTGGGTGGATAGCCACACAAAAGCACCAACGTGGGCACAGTAGTCCAATGTTTCTGGCACTCAGGGCAGCTCGCTCAGCTCTGGCACCTCCAGATGGCCCTGCAAAGTTCTGTAAAGACAACCTTCCAATAAAGAGGAGAAGAGACCCGGRAGAATTTTTGGTATGTAGAGCTACACCATTGGCATCTGAAAGACTTCTCTCCCTTGCGCTGGGAGGATAGTTATTTGGTATGTCCTAGGTAAGCCTGCGCTATGGTTAGAATAGCAAGGATGGTTGCCAGTCTGAGCTGGATCTTCATGGATAAGTGAAAATGAAAGCAGGCTGAGCAGCTGTCCTGACAACAGAGTTTACAATAGTCTGTTAAGGTCACCTTCCACATCTACCATCTAGCATTACACTCGTGGTCACATAATACTACAGAACAGCTGTATGGGCACATATAAGAAAAAGAAGTGCAGAGAATCACTATCACGCTTGTGAACATGCATAGCAATATCACTTCTGGATTAAGTTAAAATGGGGAAATCCAGTTGATCATTTGTCTGAGGAAGAAGAAGAAAAAAAAAAAAGAGGAAGAAGAAGAAACTGAACAGCCTCATCTCAACTGACAAACTGAAAAAAAGCATAGTGTCAATGGATRGACTCCTAGTCTACATGAAACTTCAAGTTCCTTCATTGAAGAAATAACTAGACAAATGTAAAAAATGCTTCAAAGATGTTGAAGAAATTGAAGTAGAAATCAAACAGAAATTACTGTTGCAGCTCCGACATTACTGCTCACAAGACAGAAAAAGTATCTCTCAAAGACACAATGAATCTATATATTCATTGGTGATTAGGCAAAATTAAGTATGCATTTAGAGTGCCTTAAGAGCTTTACTTTTCACAACTGTCTATATGATTGACACATACCACTTCTGTAACTAACATTATTAGTACTGCAGCTAACAAAATCAAATAATTGTGTCCAAACCAAAGCACCTGAAAAGCAAGGTATTAATTTCATCTGCAACCTGAATATAAAATTTCTCCTGTTTCACATATACTGAGTGCTGAGTAAGGGGTACATTGTTTTCACATATTTTCCTAGAGTCTCCTGCAATAAGCTACCTAAAGACAACAATACTACTCTTTCCACAAAGGCTGAAAAAAGGGGAAATTTCTACATGTCTGCCTCCCTCCTTCCTTCTCCTCAGCTTAGGTGTCAACATTTACAAAACTTTTACAGGAGAAAGCTTTGATTCCTTATATAGTAAAAGGACCATATTTGAAAGCCATCGATTAGCTTTCAAAATGCAACCTTAATAAATTGCTCCATTTTCTGTAGATGTCTTTACAAGGGCCCATATATATTTTATGTGTCATACTTCATAACAGGATTTGCGCCAAATGGGACCACAGCAGGACTCCACCAGCCTGAGGTGGTATGGCCTAGATCTATCGCCTGTCTACATGCTCTGAATATCACTTCGATCTCTTGTGAGAAGTCATACTGCATAGAGAGACATTTGTAATAGGATTTATGGCCAAAGATATCAGACTCCACGTTTTCCTTCTTCCCAGGAATAACATTTTCTGTTTTAAAATCAACTATGAAGTAAAAAAGAGCAAAGCACACTTCCAGGTGGAAACCCTACAGGAACATCTGTATTCTAGGCAGGTGAAAACCTGGTAATAAACGACAAAATGTTCTTCCACTTGCGTTGTGCCCTCCTCTCCACCCTCCTTGCCACTTCCCATTCTTACTGGCCTAAAAGAGATTAAAATGGACTACCCCCCAGCTCTCTGACTCACCTTACAGATGGGGAAACTTGTCAGAGACAGCTGTCTTTCAGTGTACAAGAATGGCACTGCCAAGGAAAACAGATTTGGCGATACTACTTGCATTTGTGTTTCTGCAGGTTACAACAGATTGACCCATGTCATCTGTTACCTGAGGGTTTGTCCAGTATTCAAAACACTAGAACTTGAAGATTTCTTTTAGCAGGTCTTATTTTGCTGTTGTTTGCATGGAAGGCAGTTGCTTGAAAGCAAACAAATGGAAAATACACCTTTTACTAAACAATCAAACATCATTTTTTTAAAATTGGTGGTGCTCCTTTATGATATATTAAAAAGTTTGCATTAGGACAACGCTTTATTTGTTCCCAGTCAAACTAAACTTCTGTTGACTTAATCGATTTCCATTTGTTTAAGAACAGATTAGAATTACTTCAACTTAAAATTTTACTTGCTTTGAAATAACCATGTTTATACTGTGGCAATTTTGATGCAGGTGTTAATTTAATTATCTACAAATATTTTCTCTTTGGTTTTACAACTTACCAACTTTGTAAAATTTACCATGATGCAGTATATTAATTTGTTTGAAATGAGAAAGAAAAGGAATTGTGATTATTTGGAGCAAGAACTTACTTCAGGACTAAAAATATGTTCCTTAGCCTCAAATTTTTCACAAACTTTGTGAGGAAAATTGGCTATATTGCTACAATTTCACATGTGGAAATAGAGAGGTTTGGGGTTTTTTTGCTGTTCTCTGTTCTTGCAGCAACCTTCTCAAAAACGTGATATCAGAATTCTGAAGCTTCATGCATGCTGTGCCAATATGGTGAAAAAATATGATACTTTGACCTTTACAATCTTCTTTCATTTTATTTTCAGGGTGGCTAGATTTCTTTGCTGTCGGCAGAATCACTATATTAGAAGAAAAAAGCGCTCCACATACCAAAGAGATAAGAGATTTCTTTAAAATTTCCTTACAAGTTCACAGTAAAGTTTTCCACAGAAAATGCTGATGCTTCTCTCAKGACAGATTTTTTACAGTGGGAAACAAAATGATGACTTAAAAATTATTTTTGGGATGACTGTAATTTCCGTCAAAAATATTATAAATAGAACCTATTTTTATTTGAATACAAAGTTGGAAATCTTGTAGCCTTCAATTGTCCAAGTTAATATTGCTCCTCTTGCTGTTATTTCATAATGTATTTTTCCAAATATCAATTTAATATAAATCTTCATCTTAATGAAATTTCCAAATGCTATTCTAAGCAGTTGTTATTGTTAGGAAAGTTGTTGTCAGTTGTTACTGTTAGGTAAGTTTTATTTACTTGGTGGCAAACTTGACAAATTATTAGATGACCAGTATTACAAAAATGCAAAGATAATTGGGCTACTGCCAGCCCAAAATAWATTTTTCTAAATATCACTTCCCATGTCTAAATACAGATATTAAATTAAAGGTTCTTTTTACCTCTTTCCTGGCATCCAGTGTCATGATTTCTAACTTTTTTATATTTAGGTAGAAGGTAGAAAATTAGTTCAAATTTAAAAAATAACGTTGAGTTTCTGCCATTGTCACATGAACCCAGGAGCTGGAGAATAAAAATAAATAAATAAATCTAGTATCATAAGCTGGTACAGAACTACTAGCATTCACAAGTTGTAAATAATTTCCTTTTTTTCCTGTTGGCATGCACCTATCCTGCGCATTGGCATGCACTTCTCCTGTGAGAGAGGCAGAGACACAGAGTTTAACAGAAGTAAAAGTATTATAGCTGTGGCTCTACTTGTATCRAGGTTTGTAAGATAAAAAACATTTGTTCTTGACTGCAGAACTAAAAAGCAGTTTTACCTAATTTTTCAGATATCCTTCATGACATCTGAACTATCATACTGATTAAACCTTTTTTTTTAAAAGGTCTGCATTGTATATCACTGACACATGAGACTCAGATTCAGTCTGTCAAAATGGAATAAGAAATACTGTGTATTGTATTAGCATTCCTTTTCTGTATTTTACAGTATAAGCTTCTCAAACAAATACTTTTCATCAAAATCTCTTTATTCCCCCACAATTGCTTTATGCATCTTCACAGGACCTAAAAATTCCCAAGCAGTGGCTCATCACACGTAGCTGCTCCTCTTGCTCTTTCTGGACTCCCAGGGAAGATGACTCCTGCCTCATTTTCAGCAGGCAGGGTCTCTCGGTCATGCTAGGCATCTTATTTCAGTAATAATCTTAACCTTATGCCATAGGTCACAGTGTCATAAGCATGTACAAGGAAAAGGAAGTTTTCCCTGCAGCCATGTTGTACTTAGCTCTCTTATTGAAGAAATAAACCATGACACGAGAGTTAGCTGTCTCCATCATGAAATATCAACCTAAACTAAAGGGATGGCTGTTGAATAAGGACTGGTACAGACATCCTGCTTCCTACCACTTGCATAATTTTTACTTTTTTGTGCCTTGATCTCCTCCTCGGTGGCAGAGGACATGTCCAAGAGGACATGAGAATTCTCTGGGACACCGTAAAATGGACTAAATAAAAGAACACCACCTCCTGCCCAACCCTGGAATAGAAGAAATCCTGTTCATGGGAAGGAGAAAACACTTTGAAGACTTTGCTAGCTCTCTYACGTCACTAACCATCCAGTGTGACAGAGCACCTACCACTGTTACTTGGGTCATCACACACCCCGCACCACCCGCCACAGAGACAAAGGGGTCCTGTACTGCAGACCAACTAGGGGTCTCCAATTTTTCTTTTCAGGATCCTCTTCTCTTCTTATTCAGTCTAAGATACAGCAACTCACTCTACTGAAACACAGATGGAATTTTCACAGGCTGTCTCACAGTTAAGAAAGCTGACACGAAAGTATCACATGTTTCATCCGCAGTATTGCCTCTTCATCCGTGGGAAAATCAAGTTTGAGTTCCCATCCTCTGTAAACTAAAACTAGTGTATCATATCACATCTTCCCCCAACCCGTTCSAAGCTGCATAAGCTCAGGTCGAGCTATTGCTGTGGCACATGTCCGGAGCCTCAGAAGACTCTGGGTGATGTGAGAAYGGCTGAATCCCTTGGGAAAAGCACACAGACTGAATTTAAAGTGCTAAACAAGAGTTTGGGATGATATGCCTCTTTCCTCCCAAATATCCTGGAACGTGCTAATGCAGTCTGTCCCACAACCCTGGTGAAAAGGGACAGACACCAGCATGGGTGAAACACTCATCCAACTATGTTGTAGTGGTTAATAATTTTATTGAAACAGAAAATGCATTGAAATGGCAAGCTATGGAAAAGTGGGGTAAAAGTAAATAAAATGGAAATCATAACAATAATCTACAGAATTTACTCTTCTTTCATTCATAAATATGACGGTAAGTTTGTTATCAAATACTCTGTGAATTAGTGTGAAAAATACTCAAGATGACATCTGTAAGAACATTACTGCTGRCTTTCAAGACAAAGTATATGATTAAGGTCTCTAGCACTGCAGACTGAATTTTTTTGTAATGTAAGGAGAGACTCCTGTAGTATATGGATTTTTTAAATACTATGATTAGGAGGCAGTAAAAAGAAGGAATAAATCAGTGCAGACTACAAGCTATCTGAAGAGAATATAGGAAAATTTAAAGGCCAAATCTTTCAGTGCATCTTCTACTCTAATTAATTTTCTTCATGGACAATCCTTGCCATGTATTCAGATGCTGAAGGTAATAAGGGCTAGATGTTGGAGAGAATTATTATATTGCTTTTATATCTTGTTTCAAATCCTGAATTAAATTCACCAATAAACATCTAATTAGTATTTCCATCCCAGATCTCTGTAAGCATTGGTCTGTAACAAAGCAGAATTCAGTGTTTCATAATTCACACAAAGGAGATAAAGGAATCAGAAACAGAGATAATCCAGAAAGAATGGAAGTAGACTCTGATGTTCAGATTTGATGATCCTAATATTTGGATATATTCACTTGGCTCGGACTTTCAGCTGGCGTGACTAGAACTCCTTAGCAAGGTTTTAATTCTGTTTGCATTTATGTACCTCTACAGCATTTGCAGCGGAAATCAGACTCTCAAGTAATGAATTTAAGCCTCCTGACTAAAGTACTGTTTTTCTTACTTACCTTTGCAGATCCCTCAGAGGAAGTCCAGAGCACAGGTGGAAAACCACAGCCGTAACATGTAAACAATGATATTTATGTCATAACTAGATACACAAAGGAGAGAAGATAGCAGCAAGGTGCTGCCTAATTTGCAAAATTACATTCATTTGTACAATCTGTCACAGAAATCATCGAGATAAAATGGTACCCAGCAGCTGGCAGATAACATGTGGTACTCTCCCACGTACCACTGTTCTCTCTTCTAAATAGCTTACACTAGCTGATTGCCAAGGAGAAGCTACTAGCACAGACAGGTACGGCTCTCGGCAACGATACTTGGCTGCAAAAAGGAGATGGGCACTAGCAGAGACAACGTGAGCTGCTCAAACAGGCAGACGTGCATACAGCTCATGTTTTAAATGCTGCAGGTGCCAGCTGAAGACAACATGACGGCTGCAGCAGGCCTTATTCCGGAGTATTACTGGGATGAAAGACCTCATGGGGCATGGCCCCAGACAATCTGGTCTGACCACCCAGCTGCCCCTGCTTAGAGCAGGAGAGTGGACTGGAGATGTCCCAAAGTTGGATCTTTCCAACCTGAAAGATCCTAACAAGTGAAARGACGAGAGGAAATGGCCTCAAGTTGCGCCAGGGGAGGTTTAGATTGGATATTGGGAAAAATTTCTTCACCAAAAGCGTTGTCAGGCATTGGAACAGGCTGCCCAGGGAAGTGGTGGAGTCACCATCACTGGAGGTGTTCAAAAAACGTGTGGATGTGGTACTTCAGGACATGGTTTAGTGGGCATGGGTGCTGGGTTGATGGTGGGACTTGATGATCTTAAAGATCTTTCSCAACCTTAATGATTCTATGATTCTATGACAAGGTGGTGATAGTATATCTCATTTTCACAGCCTCCTAGTGGGAGCAGTGCTCTGAAAAAATTCAAGAATATTAGTAAAATTGTACTAAYGCCATAGGAGAGTAGCTATAGCCCTTCTCAGCTCAGATCTCCACACCTAATTTCTGCAGAGATTAAAAAAACAAAGTGCAAACACATGCAAAAGCCAGGCACATAGCACTTCAGTTGACAAAATGCTAGCTTTAAAGTGCCACTAATTTATATCTTTTAGGTACTTCCCCTCTCCCCAAAGTAGACCAAGAGACAGTGCTCTGCAAACACCCTTCCTCTGGTTCAATGTCTTTTCCTTCTGATACAGAAATCATTGGTGAAATGGATTAAAAACAAAGCAGGGTGGGAAGAGTCACACCCCAACCCCTGTGAGGTTCAGCTGCTCTCAGCAGATCTCAGAACATCGCTGGTGCTGCCACCCTGCACGCAGCCCTGGCCCATATTTGATCCCAGCTGTCTGCCAAACACAAACATAAGCAACACTATTGGCATGTTAAGTCAAATAGTAATGCTCAGGGGAGGATGACAGAGGAAGTGTTTCTCCTTCACTAATTACAGGTAGAGATGGAACCACTTTTGCCAATTCTGTATGGAGAAGCACAGGCAGTAAAAAGCCTTTCTGGCAGGCTCCAGCCAGCACCCATTGTCTTCTAAAGCACAGTATTTGGAAGGAAAAGTGCTATGTGGTCAAATACCCTGATTTAGTGAGAAATCACTAATTATAAAATTCCAAATTTTGAAAAGAGGAAAAATAATATTGCCAAAACTAATGCTGTGCATTCACCTTTCCCTCTGCTGTGTTTTAGTCCTTCATCCCTGACCTCTAACCAGTGCAATGAACATCCCAAGTAGTCATCATTCGCTTCCTTTTAATGAGAGAACCTCACGGTCATCCTGATCTCTTTCCAATTAAGGAACCTATAGTTTCATTGCAGTTATATATTTAATATGCTGTTGAACACATGCCCATACACATTCACTACAGTTTCACTTTAAGAAGGTAATTCCAAAGTGAATGAAGACCGAACAATACTTTTTTGACATCTTCAAGATAGTCATTATGCCGCAAATTCCTCGTTTGCATTTTTCAAATCTCATGACAAGCTCAAAGACTTATTCTTAGAATGCACCTTTAAACCTATGCAGTATAACTAATCTGTGCTTCTCTGCATGAACAKGGAATTTAGGCTTGTAACTCCCACCAGTATTAAAAGCAGTGCCATACACAAGTCCCATTGAATCCAGACAAGACGAAACCCCCATAAATAATTTTTCCTTGAATTATTAAAATACTTCCAGAGCACCTTAATTTCATATTAAAATAGCAAAGAACCACATTACTCGTTTTGTAACTGTAACACAGTATTTTATAAATAGTTTCAGAAATGTTCTTGGTACACTTAAGTCATCAAAGACCACCATCTGGAGAGAAAACCTTTTACAGCAATCTGCTATTTGTCATGTAAAAACAGTGACATAATCACTAGAAGTCTGAAGTTTTCCAAGTCCTGCAGTAAAAAATATCCATGGCTAACAAACTACTACTGTCTGTCCAAAACAAGTATTTAAACAATAATTCATTTATCTGATGTAAAACCAGCAATTTCCACTCAGACCCTGGATGCTTTAAAAGGCAAACCCAAAAAGCTCAAAAAAAGTGCAGCTAGGAAGACAAGCAGCCTTGATAGGCAGACCAAAAGAAAAAAATCCTGCTAGGAGTTTGCTCTGCATTGAATCAATACATTTAGCACAGATCTTAATTTCAKTCTTTAAGGAGGCAGCTTGCATGATTCAAGGTTAAAAGTTCATTATTATTTTTTAAGTCTGTCCCACCAAATAGCTAAATATTCTGATAAGGAGGGGATACAAGCGTTTGATCTACAATAGCTGATGAGACGTGCTCATAATTATGAAGCTATTCTCATTTGTATTATCCTTGTAAAGTGTAAGAGCCATGTCCGAGGTTGTCCTTATAGGCGTCTTTAACATAATGCTATGAATGACATGTTTCTTCTTCTTGGATATTATTTTCTTCGGCGATTAATTTAAACAAAAGTTTTAAAAGCTGATCAGTATGAACTTCAGAATGAGAGCTTTATCACACACACAATGAAGTTGCCTATGAACAGAGGAGAAAAAGAAACACTGTGCTCTGCCTGCATATTCACATGCAAAGTAGCAACTCCCCGACTACCACATTGACATCATGCAGCATCTGCCTTCGACTTTTTGCATATGCATTGAAAAGAACACCTCAGCAAATAAAAAGACAGTTTTAAAATCAAAATAACCATTTTGTTACTTACAGCATTTGATAAAATGGTAATGAGACATTCTTTCATCTCAGGCTGTAGTCTTGCTACAGGTTTCAGCATTCTCTTCTGCTACAACTGTCATGCCCAGAAAATGCATTATTTAGAGCCCTTCCTCAGGTATCCAGTATACCTCAGAATACATTATTTAATGTAGTTGCTGTTCCAGGATCTTGCAGAGGCTTCCAGGTCATCCTCACCCGACTGCTGGAGTTACGATAAACCTCTGTGCGTCTTGAACCATGACTACTGCACGTGCTATTGTAGCACAATTGATTGACACCGCTCCTAATCCCACATCCCCAGGAATAGAAAGATTTAATTGGTGTGCACTTGCAGCCACATTCTTCTAGCACTGAGGTGTGCTGCTGCACTGCGGCTCTCACAGTCCTGCCAGTTAATGGCTTTTCAATAGCTTTCAAATGGCAGCAAACTAAGCTTGATGAGTGGGCTCGGATGAAACAGCAGAACAAGGGATCTTAAATTTTATTTGTGCATGTTGTTCGTGTGCCAAATGTGACCAGATTCTTAGCTATTACTAAAACAAGATTATTTTTAGTTGCCACCAGTTGCTCTGTGAATAGGAATTTGATATAGGTTGCCAAAAATAACCACCTTTTAGCATCACAGATCTTTTTTCAGTATGTGGTAAGGTAAAAATCAGGATAGAGCTCACAGCCATCTTCAGACTCTCTTGGTTTATGCATGGGTTCATTTAAATTGAGCTACGAAACATGCTTGTGTGTACATTCCCTGATATGGTCTTGTTTTGTCATTTCTTTGTGTTACATTGCATCTTTTTCACAGCTGAAATATTTATGTCAGAAGAAAGAAACTGCAAGCTCTGCATGGTTTACATCATTATTATATGCATGTTACCTAATGATATTTTTATCACTGATTGTAAAATAAAATGCCTAAGAAAATGCATCACTAAGAACAAGTCCATACAATTATTTATCAGACCGCGGAATAACAAGCCAATGTATACTGACACATTACCCAGTTTCAGATTAAGGGCACACAAAAGGCAGACCTGCATTGTATTTTAAACACCCAGGCTGCATCACCCTCTGAGCACAATTCCTGCATTACTTTTCCAAGAACAGTCACCTAGGAATTTGGTTACTACTGCTTCGAGAAACCTACAGCAGACTACAGTAAAATATTTTTATAAAATCAAATAATAATTTAAGAAAACTGTGCTCAGAGAATATTTACGTTTGCTTACCATGTGTCATGCTTACCACAGTCATCACTTCACTGAGTGAGAGCTCTTGTAAAGGGAAACTGATAGCCCAGCCATATTTAAATCTTTTATTCATCTGAAAGGTTCTTACCTACTATTTTGTATACATACCATTTTTAACTACAAAGTGTTAAAGGGAAGGGGTCTAACTCATTAGTGAGGATTACTAATTCAGATTCTATTAACTATACTGCAAAGTTCCCACAAGAGCAGGAAGATATATATTCACAGGTTTCCAGTGATCCATTGGCAAAACCCTTAGGTGAAATTTCTCAGCTCCTAACAGCCACATATTTCTAACCTGGTTTTAGGTATAATATGCACAACAATAGTTTTGCAAAACTAATTATTTAGGTGTTTTTTTTTCCTGAAAACATCATTTTTCAAAAGAAAGAGAAAAAAATATCTAGAAATACCCACAGGAAATAGGGATAAATTATATAAAACACAATACAGTAATTACATTACCATGGAAACTTTCTACTGTAAGGCTCAGAAGTCCAAAGTAATTAAATCTATCCAGACTTTCTTTCACACCTATATGACACTAGGCCAGTTTGGGCCATATGGCTTATAAAATAAACATACAGAGTGTTTTAAGAGGCAATGTTAGTCATAGTTCATGAGCAAGTGTCAAGTAATCTGACAAAAAGCCCTTTGAGTAATACTTTTTGGCAGAGTCATTCCTGACCAGGTTCATCTCTGGTGGTACTGTCAGGCAAATCAACTGCCGTGTCTAATAACATCACGCTTCCACCAACCCACACCGGTTAAAACCAGGAGGACTCTCAGTAAAGAATGGTGAACAGGAACAGTGGACAAAGGATGCTTTTCTGAAGACAGAGATAAAAGGAAGAGGAAGCATTTCTGATTTTGGCTTGAACAAAATCTGGAGAAAAAGTATTTGGATCTGTCTCATTTCAGATTGTAATATACGTGTTTATCTGTTGAATTGCCATAGTGAAAATTTAGGATGGTGGAACTTGGTAATATTTATGTGACAGGTTAGACTGCATTCTGCAAGGAACGAGAGAGAATTCAACAAGGCCAAGTGCAGGGTCCTGCACCTGGGTCGGGGCAACCCCCAGTATCAATACAGGCTGGGGGATGAAGGGATTGAGAGCAGCCCTGCAGAGAAGGACTTGGGGGTACTGGTGGATGAAAAGCTGGACATGAGCCGACAGTGTGCGCTCGCAGCCCCGAAAGCCAACTCCATCCTGGGCTGCATCAAAAGCAGCGTGGCCAGCAGGTCGAGGGAGGTGATTCTGCCCCTCTACTCTGCTCCGGTGGGACCCCACCTGCAGTACTGCATCCAGCTCTGGAGCCCTCAGCACAGGAGAGACATGGACCTGTTGGAGCGGGTCCAGAGGAGGGCCACAAAAATGATCAGGGCGATGGAACACCTCTCCTATGAGGAAAGGCTGAGAGAGTTGGGGTTATTCAGCCTGGATAAGGAAAGGCTCTGGGGAGGCCTTTCAATATATAAAGGGGACTTATAAGAAAGATGGGGACAGACTTTTTAGCAGGGCCTGTAGCAACAGGACAAGGGCGAATGGTTTTAAACTAAAAGAAGGTAGATTGACACTAGATATAAGGAAGAAATTTTTTACGATGAGGGTGGTGAAACACTGGAACAGGTTGCCCAGAGAGGTGGTAGATGCCCCATGCCTGGAAACRTTCAAGGTCAGGCTGGATGGGGCTCTGAGCAACCTGATCTAGTTGAAGATGTCCCTGCTCATTGCAGAGGGGGATTGGATTAGTTGACCTTTAAAGGTCCCTTCCAATCCAAACTATTCTATGATCCTGTAGTCCCTTACAGAGAGTATCAAGGTACAGGACAGACTCTTGAATGCTGCAAGTCATTGACTTCGTATTTACATCAGACTAACTGGGGATAGAGCTGCTGTCTATACGGGCAACACATCTCAGATTTCTTCTCTCCTAACATGCACTAGTCCATGTAAGCAGGGAAGCACATGGGGCTGTYTGACAAGGGAGGGTCTGCAATGCGATGCCGTATCTGGGGATTGTGCCTTTCAGCTGGATCTTTGGACTGTGCAAGCCCACGGGGCAGCATGTACCCACCTGCAGCAGGGCACTGTGCCCTCTCCCTTTCTCCAGGAGTCCTTGTGCCAAAAATGCGTGGTCGGCTGCTCAGATATGAATGACTGCCTGCAGGTGAATGAAAGAAAGGCACCAACTTTTCAAGAGGTGACACCTGGCAGATGGCTACCTCAAAAGGCCTTTCATTTTAGAATATCACATGTGCTTTTTTAAGAAAATCATATAAAATACTTAGTTTTATTACATGGGTAATTATCATTAGCGGGCTTTGCGAAAGAAGTGAAAGTTTAAATGGAAAGAAAACAGCATTGTCTGTTGCTGTCAGCAGGAAGTTCTGACACATGTTGAAGGGCAGCATTAAAGCAGCACAAAAATGAGGAGGGAGGAAAGGTCCCAGAGAAACGGTAGAATGAAAACACTAGGCAGAGTAAGTGACATGGAGAATGAAGAGAAATGAGAACACGGGATAACTGTGAGTGCAGAGAGACAGGATGAACCTTGAGGAGAAGTGATAGCTAAACTTGGGGAAAAAGGAAGCCAGAATAGGAATACTGAAGAGGAAGAAGTCTGGTCCACCTGTTGGAAAGACACACGATTTCCACTGCAACCTTTTGCGAGGCTGGAAAGTAGAGAAAGAGCAGACAGAGAAGAAATTGCAGTACTCATGGTGGTGGATGTCCATGTCATAAACAAAGATTTTCAAGTCTGAGAACAAAAAGAAAGATTTAGGTTTCTGAGGTGAGCCCAAAGGAGGGAATATTTTGTTGTCAGTGATTTTACAAAAGCAAATTGTACAATTTGCTTGTTCACAAGAAAAGGGATATTAGTCATGCTAGGTATTTTCTCCTGACTGAACTCCAGCAATGAAAAAGGAATTCTGAAGAAGAAAACAAAAGATATAAACAACACTTCAAATCCAACCATGTAAACTATGGAAGTATATCTGGACAAGYTCTAAATGCATTGTAAAACTGCTTTCTCTGAACATTAGGGAACGTAGGCACATTTTCAATCACAGTCCCACTGGTGTCAAGAAGACTACACCAGTGTTTAAGTCTACAAAGAGGCACAAGTGTACTTTAACCGGGGGACAAAGACTGAGTTGGCATTAAACCTGATGATGAAACAATATTAATGTATTTTATTTTGTCCAGCTTACCAAAAACAGAGACAAAATAGAATCAAGGTCAGAAACCAAGATACATTTAGCCCTATAGAAAGAAAACAGTCACTTTCAAGCTATGTACAAATCAGGCATTCAATGAAATTACAGATTTTTYAGATAGAATCTTGGAACTGGTCAGCCATCTCTAGGATAGCTATTTGTCTTAAGATAAACACATATTTATGGATCGTCATCTCAGAGTAGACACTGCTTCCACATCTCAATTTCCAAGTCTCAAAGCTTGTCTTAGAAAAAGCACCAATGATATGTTTCCTACAATAACATAACAAACAAAAATACTGCTTAAAATAAGGTCTTGCTGGCAAGAACCGACATGCTATATTGTATTCCTATCATGTAAATATTTTGTTACTCTTCCAGTGTCTTCTGGTGTCACAAACAACTGAACATCTAATATTTTTATCACCTTAGTATYTTACAATTAACATATAACTGTAAGATTTGATAGAGAAATGCAGAACTATCTGAAAGAAATTTGAATAATGAGAAAAACACCGTAACTACTGGTTTTAAAAACATGACAGATACTCCCCATTTATGCCATTTTCATTCAGTGCAACAAAGCTTGCTATATTCCTTCAGATGTTACAATTTCATTGCATTACTTATGGGTTAAGACTGCAGACAAAAAAATGGAATGCAGAGTAACATYAACATTGCTCATATATTTTGACAAGTGATACTGCTTAGCAATCAATCCTTGGCCATGCTATCCAGCTGCCRACAAGCCACTCTTCAGATAATATCTGGTAGTTGTATGCTCATCAAGAAGCTAGGGATGAGCCATAACAGATGTAGATACTCAGCAAGAAGGACTCTATACTAATTTTCCCTACATGCGTCACAGCAAAACAAAACACAGCAGTTTTTCCAAATAAATTTTCAGATGAACTGGCCTGTAAGATGGATGCGAGGTTTGCTCCACAGATAGCAGTAACAGACCAAATCTAATCACTCAATCACTCAGAGTGTGGTTGATCCCTAGAGAACCAGATGACTTTTCTCTTCCTCCAACCTTTGCACACTTTCCTCCTTTCCCATTTCATTGAAAATGCCTTGATTTTTTGGGAAGTAGGCGATCTTCCTCCCATTCTTCTAGCACTGGATCAAACCCCTACAGAACAAGAAAAGTGAAAAAATCCTTTTTCTTCTTCTCCATTTACTGTTATAACTGAATGTTTATGGGTGGACTAATCCGTAATTATTTTTTAGTGTATTAGAAACAGTAGATTAAAATCACAKGACATTATTAACCAGTACTGATGAAGTTTGCAAAATTACCAGTAGAAGTTATGTGCCATTTGAGAGTACTACTTGCTTCCTCCCACACCCAAAATGACCATTTTTAGGCTGTGTGTAGACCTCTCTAGCAGTTCCTTAACTAGACAAGATGAAGAAGCTATCGCTTGTGGTGGGAGAGCCCAGAACAGAGTAATAACAAGGCCAAATACAAGAAAGAAATCCCAAGAGTGTCATATATGGTTAGTCCTATCTTTGGCACTGGTAGTGACTTGATAATGAATTTCTTCATTACAATCTGTGTATACGGGTTTTTAAATTAGATTTCTTACTAGATTTGATGTAAGGATGTTACAGAGAGGAGCTGCAGACTTTTTATACGAAAAGTCCCTTATGAGACTGAAAAGAAACTATCAAGACACATGTTAAAATGGTAAGCAGAAAAACATGACAGCCATCACAACCACCAGACACAAGAAAAAAATGAAAAAGCAACCATGAATTTCCATGTAAAGAGTTATTATATGATCAGATAGATTTTTTAAATGGACAAAGTTAAGAATTCAGTTCAATATGAAAAGTGTATTGCTATCCTCCTGATAATTAGCAAATGCTATGACTCACTGCATTGTGTCCCTATTTTTTTTCTTTTCTAATTGGTTTGATAGTTTTAAAACCAGGAGACAAATAATGACCACACTAGAGGATGGATAAGAAGCCAAGAATAGAACAGAGGAATTTGTGTATCCTTTATCAGGGCAAATGTTACTACAACAATGTAAATCTTGAAGTATAAGTAGAGAAAATTTGAAAGGACTGCAGAAGAAGTTAAGATAGAAAATGTTCCTAATTTAGGAAAAAGTAACTTGAACAGCTGAAAAAGCTGAAGAAGGAAGTGATAGAATCAGACTCTTCCAGGACTGTAAGAGAGCACAGAGGATGGTGTGGCAATTGGCAATCCAAGAGATAATTCGAATACTAGGTGTTCCAGAGAAACAAAAAAAAGAAAGAATTGATGTTGAAGATTTTTAAGGGATGGTGAAGTGACAGTATTTTAAATTAGCCAATCATGACATCCAAAAAAACAACCGAAACACTTGCACCATATGTAAGTGCTATAGACCAAGAACAGAATAAATTTTAGATCTAAGTTTTAAATGAAATTACAAGATACTGAGGGGAGTTCTGTAGATACAAGATGAATATTGGACAGCTTTTATTGTACTGACAATTATGATGTACCTAATAGTTTCCCTATAAACACTGTAATCAAAATAGAATATTATTAAATTATATAAAAGACAATCTGAAAAGCAAAGACTAAAATTAGGCAAAAAAACCCAAGACCTATTTTATTTTCTGATCTTTCTACTGCCCTTTTTATCTCATACTAAATACAATATTGCTTCTTTTTCAGAGCTTTTCTGCACTCCATTCTTCATGTAACTCAGCAYAACTTGTTAATGCATGGTTGGCTCCCAATTTTTTCTTATGAATGAAGCACAGAGCAGGTATGGGACTTAGGGAGGGAAGGGGTGCAAGGTGTGGAAAATAAATGTTACTTTTAATAAATTGACAATCCTGTCAGATGTGCACAGTGTAGCTGGGATGGTCACGTTGATTCTGCACCTTCTCCAGCCTCTGATGGTCATATTTATTTATTTATTTCCTCTTTTTCCTTGGTCTGCATCAACACTTAAGGAATTCATCATTCTGACCACAGAGACAAGGTGAGAGTCTGAACTGATGAGAACGATAATCAAATCAAAGGGTACAATGATAAGAACTTTTGACATGATATAAGATACCATGATATAGCTCGAAGATGACACGGACAAGTAGATAAACTCAGTGAACAAGAGAGAGATGCAGAATCTACTGCCCTGAGCATGAACGTAATAGAATTAAATCTCATTCTCAAATTAGCAGAGAATAAATAAGGAGCTGACAAGAATTAGGCAGCTGTTAGGGGAAGAAGAGGGGGAAGGAGAGAGGTATATAAAGAAGCTAGGAAATAGAGGCATGGTAAGATGACTACTAAAGGCACCAGTTTATAGGGATGTCCAAGCAACACTGAGAAAGCAGCAAAACAATATAATTTTAATAAAATTATCTGAGGTCAAATTAAGGGCAGTCAGTGGGGCTATAAACAAAGGCAGTGAGAAAGATGGTGGAACAGAACTTCTCCCATGTGGGCAGTGGACAGGTCACAGCTGAGATGCCAGTGAGTAAGAACAGAAAAGGGGGATTCCCCAAACACAGACTGAGAATGGTGTGGAGAGTGCTGAGGATTAATCAATAAATACAAGATGCCTTGATAATCAATTCCTCAGTCCTTATAATCAGAAATAAATGAAATATTCAGGTCAGATTTCTGTGTTTTGTACAAACATGAAAAATAGACAAAATTCCTCAACTCAGCAAGCAGCTGATTTACACATGAACAGGCAAAGAGTTAGGCAGCTTTGTACAATTACTGCACGTACCACTAGAGCAGCAATAAACGTCAGCACACTATCTAAATTTAGTGAAAATTCAGATAGCTGGAACCCAGTTTTTCTATTTTATAATAATGTACTTCATGTTATATTTCATTCCCCAATGATTTGAAAACCTGTGGAACCTATTCTTACAGAATAATGCATTTCTTTTCTTTCTGGAATGGCTGGCTGTTCATAACAAACAGAAGATTCGYTTCTTTGCTCTCAAATGAACACTTACTTCTTTCAATCAAACACTGTATTAGAAAAGTAGTTACTATTCTAATATTCTTTTCTTGGAAATACAATAGTAATTACCTTTTATTTCAAATAGCAAGGGACACCTGAGAAGGTAACAAAAAGGAAATGCACAAACATAATTGGGTCAAACATGTCTATAAAGAAAAATTATCCAGTGGTGTAAATCACATCATTCCAACCAATTTATAAGGCTTCTTTTGCTTTCATTTATAGCAGAATTTTCCTTGAGAAAGAAAAGAAGTATTCAGCACCTTACCATCCTGGCAGAGGGCGAACTGCATGAGAAGTTATTTCCTTCACCCCTTAGCCAAAATACATTATGCTGAAATCTCCAAGGATTGCCGCTCAATGCTGTAAATTCTTAGAAGAAGAGAAAGCCACACGAGTTGGCACTGACTATAAACCATTCTTTCAGAATTCTTAGATTTTAACCTCAAAATCAGTAGGGGTTCTGTCATTTTCTTCAAAGAGAGCAAAGCTAAGTCCTTTAAAGTGAATGACCTAAGATTATTGGAAAATTACATAAATGAGCTATCTTGGAAAAAAGAATTAGCAATTATGCATAGCACACCAAGACTAATTTGCATAACATCTTTCAAATGCTCCTGTTGAACTTGGTGTTAACTGGAGACTATGCATTTATCCATTTCTCAATACCTTTGTAGTTTCAAAAACACTTTTCCTTATCATTATCAACATATTTGTCTCAAATTCAAGGACAACATAGCAGTAGATAATGCTAATTTGACTACAGAAATTTTTTCACCAACTCTAGGTCTAATCTTGTGGCCTTGGCTGAAGTCAAGAATGGATAGGGCTCAGCATCTTTTACTATCAGTCCTTCTGGGTCTTCCATCTATATAAATCAAATGTTGCATTAACATAGGTTTACTGAATTCAGTTCCTTAGGTTTTAAGGAGAAAAATAATCACATCTGCTAAAAAATGTTGGCATTTGCTGAACCTAATTATAGTGTCTGAAACTAACACGTAGAGTGTTTGCTAAAGACAGTTTCATATTAGGATGCACTAAATCATCAGAAGCGATTTTCAAAAATGGACTTTAAACCTATGAAAAAAGCTATAAAGGCTTAGCACACAGACATACCAATAATAATATGGAATGGCCCAAAGCTTTGTGATATTAAGAATTTTTTTTTGGTGTGCCTCTAACTTTTTTCTCCTTTTGATTAGGATACCATACATAATACAGCAGACAAGTTATAGCTGGTTTTCTGTGGTTCAGACTAAAATGCATAACCTCAGTTAGAATACCTCAAAGTTGGCACAGGTCAAAGAGTGAGCAAAGAGAGTTCTTCAAAGACCAGCTTAGGAGATCAGTCAACCTGTATGTATTCTCATCTCAGAGTGGTTAAACATCTTTGTACCTGGTCTCAGTCAACACCTGCTAATGAGCTGTGTGCAAAAATCCCACTTAAATGTTGGCATGAAATATGTTCATCAGTTTAAAAGGTGATAGAAAAATATGACTCAGTAGATGCAGACATTTCACAGTGAGACGGGGGGTGACAAGGCTGGCAAGAAGATTTTTCCCACTGAGTTAAGCTGCCGATAATAGACCTATGGAGTAAAGTGGACAGCTCCTGATGTGCCAAAGAGACACTGTATCTCAGGAGGGTTCAGGACCTACATCCTGGATAAGTGACATATTAATATACTCTGAAGAGGTATAAATGTGACTGGGATCCCTGCAGACCTCAAAAAAAAAAAAAAAAAAAAAAAAAAGAGATGGATACTAAAAGGTGGTCTTCCTCACCAGAAAGGGCGCAATCTGATGAATGAAATCTGAGACGTAAGGCAAACAAAGCAGTGCCCTTGACCACGCAGCTCAGGAAATCTTCTGCAGCAAGTCAGCTGGATAGAAGGAAGGAAGTTTTTCAGATTTCAACTTTTTAGCAACAGATTAATAGCTAGTTTTGCTTTTACTGTTGTTATTGTTTTTTGTTGTTTCCTTCTCTTGTATAAATATTTGAAACTACTTTGAAATCTATTTTGTATGTTGTAAATAAATATTTTTACAATTATCTTAAACTACAAGTGATTTCAAGGTAGTTAGCCAACATCAAAGCACTTTATATTACTAAAAACAATGATGATCTTAATACAGGAGGTAAAAGGACTCTGTAGTGAGCATCTAGGTTAGCAGCATAAGCGAACATACCGCTACAAGCCATAGTTGTCTGATAGCTACCTCATGTTATTTCTCAGATGAGCTGGCAGCCCCTGGCTTCCTGGCGATCCTCCACCTGTAAACTGAGAGCCCTGCAGCTCACCAAGATGCCCTCTGAGATGTCACAAACAATTACAATGAGTGGAAAACAGACTGAATATTTAAAAAATGTTCTCCTTGGAACAGATACATGAAGGGAGCAAGGTGCACTCAGATTATCCTAGCTACTAAAAGCAGAGTTACTAGCTACCCTTCTGCAACAAATAATACATAGCCCACTGCCAGAGATAAACAGTTGGAAGCTACCACCCTCTTCATAGACCTTTTTCTTTCCCTTGATTCTTCCCCATACTCACAGAGGTACACAGTGGACAAAGAAACACTTTCCTCCCCAAAAGTGGCTTTTTAAAGTCCAGCTTTTAAACAGCAAATGATGGTTTTTTTAGTTACTCTCTAGTTACTCTCTTTAGTTACTCTTTTAGTCATTTGAGGCAGTTTGTATTGCACTCTTCTGGCTCTTCTYCATAAGATCATGTCCTAGAGACTTGACAGTACTTGTTTCCCTATTTTATCAACAGGATGCCAAGAAACTGGAGAAACTGGATGCCAGTGCTGGAGAAGAACACTGTCAGGGGTGAAGATGACAGTATCAGAGAAGTGAAGGCAAGAGAGAGAGAGGGCACTCAAGGTGTACTCCTTCCAGTCCTGCTCTGACGAATACGTCCCGAGTTGGTCAYGACGGAAGACAAAGGCAAATCTGCAGCTGTTCACCCTGCGCCCCCACCAGCT
Source organism: Oceanodroma leucorhoa (assembly GCA_030449065.1). Classification (NCBI taxonomy): domain Eukaryota; kingdom Metazoa; phylum Chordata; class Aves; order Procellariiformes; genus Oceanodroma; species Oceanodroma leucorhoa. The sequence continues at coordinate 2,922,823 of JASVER010000002.1, forward strand.
GCTCCAAACCTATCAATGGTAGAGAAACCAGAGAGAAGGGTGAATGGCTGGCTGTCCACTGCAGGGCTCTCACGAGCACATCCATCAGTCCAGCTCCAGCTGGCCACCTCCCTGCGACTCGCAGGCGGGGGCAGCTGCCCTGGGGAGAGCAGAGCCGGGGACAGCAGCCCTCAGGTGTTGGCTCAGCCCACCCACCGGGTCTCCCAACACAGCAGCAGCACAGTGAGAGCAGGGGAGGGAGGTAAAGCAGAGATCTGCAGGCCCTTGGCTCACAGTCCTGCTCGGTGTCTTGCAGGCAGGTGATCACTTATCAGTCCCTGACRATGATGTTTGATGGGAATCTTGCTGTAAGATGTAGGAGCAATCCTCCTCCTCATTATCAGACACCTCCTAGGGCAATGTCGGGCTGGAACACAGGAGAAGGCAAGACGGAGCGACTGCGAAAAGCCTTTGTGGGTGAGGAGGGGCAGAGCTGTGACTGACTGAAATAAGATCAGAGCTGGACAGGGCAGGAGTGTTACAGCTGGGCAGCTGCAGCAGCAGTGTCTATCCTGGGTGAAAAGGTTTTTTTTCTCTTCAATGAAAATTTGGGGAGAAGACCAGAGGTTTGATAGCAGTGGGGTGAAGATAATGCTGCTTTGACACCATTAGGCTAAGACTAAGTCTCCGCTTTGACTGCATGATATTCCCTTACACATGGTAATGGACTTTTTCTTGCCCAAGCTTCATTTTCTAAAACATCTCTTAAAAATCTTCCAGGATCCCTGACCATGATGGCCCCACTCTGATCTTTTACTGGTTTGTTGCCTTTGAATTGTATTTTTATTTAAATCCTACTATAGCTCTTAGCCAAAAGGAGGAGGCAGCTCCTCCCTAGTAAGGAACACAGCCCTTCCACTTAGCTGTTTCAGCTACTGACTGTGTATTTGTGTACCAAGAAGGGCACTTGTGGAATATTCCTGCTGATTAGCATGTTAAGTTAATAACACTTTCTTCTTCTAACAATGAGCATCTCTACAGTTGATTTCCTGTATCTCTTTAGGCCTTTTTATAAATATTTATACAAATAAATTAATCTTCTCAAGGAAACTTTTAAACAAAATCTGAGGAAAAATCTCTTGTGTAACTTGCTAAAACAGTAGGTTTGTTGTGCACAGAGAGGATTTGCTGGCAAACACACATAGGCTACTGTTTGAATAGGTAATGTCATGGTCCATCTACTGCTCTTGGATGACCCAATTGTACTTATCCTCTTGTAGGAACACCACAAAGAATATCAGTGTTTGTTTTTATAGAGTATGAAGTATTCAAGAAGAAAATCAGTGTGAGAGCTAGACTATATTCCTTCCAGTTTCTGTTCAAATCTACATCTGAAAGGAATAATAACCTATCAAGGAAGAATTTAACTATGTTAATACTGAAGTTTTGAAAGGCAGCACAAAGACTGTCTAACTCTCTACGGCATTGTAGCTCTTTGTTGATAAACTAGGTAAAGAAAGCTTAGTTATTTCAGATGATCCATGTTATTTAACTGCAGCTGAGATATGAAGGACAGATGGTTCACAAATGAGATTTACATATCAAGGGTCGGCAGTAAACTAGACAAATAACTGACACCAAAGTTTCACGTGAAAATAGTGTGAAGGTATATGTTCACATGGACATGTCAAGAAGAGTACTGAAGAACTAACATCACATTATACAGAGATCATGTATTATCAACAAGATCTTATTTTCAAGATTCATTGCAAAAATATGTCATTGCAAAAAATGAATAGGGAGCTACTTCTAGCAGACATAGTATACACAATCACAGAAATTATAATATAAATAATAATCTATGGAAAGGTGTACAAATATTGTGATGCTGCTAACCTACTGAAAACTTCCCTCCTGAACCAGTCATGTGTCTGGGGAAAAAAAAAAAGTATTTATTACTTTATTCAGAATTTAAGTGGAATTGTAAATTATTATTTGCCTCTTTTACCATGATGGATATTTTCCATTTCCTGGATATGATCTGATCCACAGGAAAAGCATACTGGGCTTGAAACACTTGATCGTATCGTCTTCCTAGCCCCTGCTCTGAAGCATACACCTCTCTACGTGGGTACACATCTTCCATGAAATTTGCAATGAAATTTGTGTTTTTCTATCCTTTCTTCCCTTAAGGAGCACAACACAAACAGCTAGGGGAATTTTACTGAACATTTATGGGGACTTGTAGTGGGTGCTGTCCCACTACAGTCCTTCTGCCTTGCCCTCTCACCAATGTTGTTGTATGTGTGCAGGCAAGTACCTGCAGCCTCCGAAGAGCGAGAAAGAACAAGTTATGCTGTCATGCTGCCAGAGCTTTAGCAGAGCTCTCAAGCTGCTGTTTTTTAAAGCATGACATACTGCTGCAACCTGTCCCATCCTGGTGCCCCAAGAGCCTGCTGAATTCAGAGCCCCATCAGATAGTACATCTCTGCCCTAAAATACAGCACCACCACCACCTCCCCTTTGATTCTGCACGTAGGTGCTACAGCTGCAATCGGTCAACAGAGCAGCCGCCCCACTGACCAGCCCATCTTGCCCCTCACGTTTCAGGCTGTAAAGGTAACTTTACAACCATATGTAAAGTTACCTGAGACATGCATACAGCTATGCATGAGTACGAGGCACCAGATGCATGCATCTTCCAGTCCTTACATGTCTTTGGCCATGAAGGAAGGGTACAGACCTAAAAAAAAGTCATTTATTACAAGTTTCTGCATAGAGAAAACGGCTGTGAACTGGGTATAGCTTCTCCTGTTGCAGCCATGAACACTTACTGTAAAATGAGAAGTGTCATCAGTGGGAATATACCTCTCCCATTCCACAGTAACCTTAGCACAAAACATGAAAATCATAAGCACAAGGACATTACCTGTACATTTACAGAAAATGGGGTGCCAATCAACTTCAATAGTATCTCTGTATCTCTGAACAACTTCAACAGATTTGGAGAAGTTTTAATTTCCTGAAAACATACAGGCTGTTAAAACATCCAAGTGTTCTCAAGCAAAAACCCTTATGTGTAAAATGAAAGAAAACACTTGTAAAATGTGTAACTTGAGTTTCTGGCTTTATTCTTTTTTTTTATTTTTTCAAATGAAGAAAAAATCATTACCTGTTTCCAAAGTCATTTTATGAGTCCAACATGCTCTGTTCCTACAAAATATATGAATAGCTCTGAGAGTGGATTACTACAGTCGCTTATTTACTACCCATCTGAAATACTAGCTATGTTTTCTCCATTACTGGAAAAATTAAACCATTTTAAACACAGAAATGTTTAGATTATTTGCCATGTTCTATYCTATAGAGGAAGCACAGGGTGTGACTCCTGTTGATAAGAGAAGCAATTTTGCTTTCAGTTTATTTGACACTTCCAGCTCTGCCCTCCAAGTGTCCTCAGCCTGCTTCATGTGCTCTTAAACCTGAGAGCTGAAGCCACCTATTTCAAGAAACACCGCTCCTTCATTCAGCACCCTCTGCTACTTTCTGACATGCTTAGCTCCCTTCAAGTCACAAAGACTGGGAGAAGAATACAAAACACTATATAAACCAATACATTTGCATTTCATTTCTTTTCACCTCATGGCTGACACTGCTGGTATCTTTAAACCTGCATAATTTCATGAATTATTGTTGTTTATAGTGGTAAGGAAGAATGTTTTATCTGATGGGATAGAAGTCACTACTACATAAACAAAGGGAAGTTTCATAACCTAGGGCAAAGATGTCAGAGAAAGAATTTTCTACCTGAGTAGAAAATCATTAACAGCCTTTGATAAGAATCATGAATGATGCCCACATAACATCAGGAGAGATCTAAGAAGGAAAGACAGACATGGAAAAATCTGAGAGTAAAGGAGGAAAAAGCATATGAGCAAGAACTAGTCTTCAACACGCTGCATCAGAACTACAGAATCAGACCACTAAAGAGAAAGAGATGTGGCTGCAAAGAAAGACACCTTCAGAAAAGAAAAGGCTTTGCATAATCCTGTCTACAGTGGGTACGAGTGGTGGGAAAAGATTTTGTACCTTCATATCATTAAACTCGAACTTTTCAGGATGCCATTTTTGTAAAATCAAAGAAGTTATTTTTAGGTTATTCTGTGTAAGGCAATCTTGTTACTAGATCATGTAATAACAGCTACAATCATTTTAAAAGGAAAATATCATATACTGAAAATACACAGGCAATTATTTCATTAGTGTATATTATCTTGGAACGTATGCCTGGAAGTATTATGTACAGTAGGCTGGAGTTAGGATAATACTAAATCCAGTAAGTCATAGCAGCAAACATAAGGCAAGAATGCTTAACATGTACTGCAGAGGGGATTAGGTAGAGCTTGTACTACATATAAGATCTTGTGCAGTTTCTTTACATATGAAATTAATCCTCAGTGTTTTCTCTTATAAAATCAGATTTTTATTTATTTGACTGGTTTTTAAATCAAAGTCTTTTTATAACCAAAGTATTGCAGTGGAATGTATATTCAAGAATGCTCTTATTTTATGATGTCTCTTGTGTGAAATTCCCACTGATGGAATGGGAGATCTGGATGCATGAGGACAGCAAGGTCATGCTGTGTAATCAAAGGGGCAGAGATATCACCAGGACACCAGTTGTGCTCTGTACGGATTATATTAGATACTTGGTCTGAAAGTGAAAGAGTTATTTAACTTTTTAGTAAAACAAACCGCAACTCCTACAATATAATCTTGTGGCTTTTTGAATTTTCAAATAGACATTTAATTTTAAAATATAATTCCTAAAAGCCTGATCCAGTGYCAACTGAAGTGCCATGAAAATGTTTCCACTGACTGTAGTGGGTTTTAGATCCCGTGCAAGGTTTCTCAAACAGCTTATTGATACTTCCACTCATAATGTGTTATTCAAACCTAGCAAGCGCAGACAATGCCATTAGGAATACATAAAATTAAAAGTTATGTTAAGACCAAGGTGCTGAGAACTAACACAGGATAAGAGGACTAGAGGTTATAGGGAAAGAGATCGCTTGAATTGGGAAACTGGGATCCAAGTAGGCAGATAAGAGGTTTCTGAGATGGAGAATCTACTAACCTTGGTCTGATAATATGGAAACCTTTGGGGTCAGAGGACCAGCTTAGCCTCCAGATCTGTACAGGGCACAACTTTGACACTTCATGCCATAGACTATCCGTATCCATAGCAGTCACAATCCTCCACTCGGCATGCTTGGTACAGGTGACAGCCACCTGGAGCACATTCTGAAATCACCTTTCCAGACCGTGTGAGTTTCTGCAAATGACACCTAAAATGTGTTTCACACCCAGCATGCAAAACAGATGATGAGGAGCTGGTTGGTTGTGTTCTGGATGTTCTCTTGCAGAGCCTTCTGGTGGCATTTAGTACTTTTTTCCCCAATTTAGTACTTTTTTCCCCAAGTCCTTTACTATCACCTATCTTGACCAGTAACATTGGCTCAGTGAGGAAGATAGCATGACCATTTCTAAATGACAGAAAATGTGTTGTTAAAGGTGATGTGACCTGTGAGGGAACACGAAACTCTTCATCTTTCCAAGTAAATGCGGATGCGTGCCCTGGGACCCCATGGAGATCAGCGATGGAAGGCAGCAGTGACACACTTAATATGTTTTACCTTGTGGCACCTGCCCTATATCATAGCCTCTCCTCAACTCTGGGATCCCGAGCACCACGCAAATTTGGTAAATTGAACAGCACCAGCGAAGTCTGGTAGGGGAAATCCATTCCTAGGACAGGAGGGAAACTATCATGCTGCTAAAATCTGAAATACAGGCACCACAGGAAGGCAGATGGGGCAGGGACTAGAAGTGCGAGTCTTCTCTTCAAAGCAGGAGACTTGCCAAATCAGTATAAAGCTGCTGTGCTAGGCTTAAGTATTTCTGGGCACATTGCAGGGTGCTCTGAAAGTTACTTCAGCATTCCCGAGGCAGCCCGAGACCTTCTAAGCAGACTGAAGCTGCTGGCAGATGGGCTCACACAGGGATGCTCTCCTGAGTCCAGGGGCACTAAGGATATGAATAAAAACTGTGTTAGAGGGAACTTGAAGCATTTGGTCATTTTCCAAGGAGTGTGTCAGATGTGTTCCTTTAAGTCTGACCGGAGAAGCTGCAGCACAAGCTTTTTTATCCTACTGCGCTGCTCAGCAAATGTACAATTTAAAAATAAATATAAAAACAAAATCCAAGTGGAACATGTTCAGTTACAGCTAAAGAAGTGCTGCAGAGATTTCAGAACACACCCAAATAAACGACCGAAAAAAGATTAAAAAATATATATTTATTACGGTAGAACAATAAGGTTCATCTCCCAATTTCAAAGTAGTTTATAAACTAGTTTATGAAACTGCACATTGAAAATTTTTATTGGCCATGTTAGGGAGAAAATGATTCTTGATCTTGGTAAGATTTGTATGTGGCTTAAAGGACAATAGGCAATGATTTCAAGAGAATATAAAAGTCAAGACAGAAACAAGACCTGTGTTTATACCCTTGATATATCATCCCATATTCTCTAAATACAGTGACCAAAAAAAAGTACCCAGAATTCTGATGTCTCGTTACAAATATTAAAAAACAAGTAAGAACGGATTTTAAATATAGCTGCCACAACAAATTAAAATTAGTGTCTTAACATTAATCTCTCTGGCATAGCAAAGACTGAAGAATCACATACTTGCTCACTGAAACAATAATTTTCTTTGTCAAATATTCATCACTGATGTCATCTTTCTGAAGTTTGTTTAAAACATGTTGCCAATCACCTTTTTTTGCAGCACAAGTTTTAGTCAAGTGTCAGTTGGGTATTTTCCCCCCCCGTCAATCAACAAAATCCATTTCCAGCATCCATTCTGGCAAACCATCCCAGCACCACTAAGCATCATAAATGGTTTGCTTTTCGGCTAGAAGCCACCTCTATAAAGACACTTGCACAAAAGGAAACTACCAGTCTCTGGCAACCTCATATTTCTTTCGGCAAAAACCAAAGTTGCTAGACTACTATACCACCTTTAAAGTTTCATTAGCATTCATGAAAATAAACAAATAAACAAACAAATCTATGAGTTTCCTGAAATCCATGTCTTGGAGCCCGTTTATAAAAGTAGAGGTCTGAYCTCTAACTTCAAGTGGAAGTAGTCTGATGTCTTAAAAAGAAAAAAAAAAAAGGGAGGGGGTAACACTAGAAATACAGAGGAGAGACAAAAAAACAGATATGAAAGTTAAATGAGGGAAACTGAAGGTTAGCTTTTGTATGAAAACTGAAGGTAGAGTAACAAAGAAACCATACCTCAGCCTTGCTGTGAAGGGCCAGTATTTAGATGTCAGACAGACATAAGTCTGTACAGAAAGCACAAGACACAGCTTTCATCTTCTGCTTAATTTCCAAATAGATCAAAAGGGATTTTTTGGAACTGGCAGTTCCCTGTGGAGAACTGTAGCTGGTGGGCATGCAGCAGCCTATGCTAGGAATAGGATAAAAAGGAGTCGGGTAGGGATTTGGGCACAATGCTGATTCATTGAAACTGGAAAATTTTGTGGAAACTTCCATATTTAAGTGAACCTCTTTTTGGAAAGGTTTTTAGGTCCCAAAGTAGAATTTCTGGTTGAAATACAACAAAACACCAGAACAGACAACAGAACRGTGATCAATATATGACTTGGCTGCAAGAGGAGCAGGTCCTATCAAAAGCCTGCCAGGTTTCCTGCCAGCTTGGCTGGTGACCTGAAAGGGAACAAAGCTTGCAGTGTCTCCAGGCAGTCTTGCCATCTGGACTGCCTCCACATCATGAATTCTGAGGTCTCTAGGGAGTACAGTTCCTCCCACAGAGGCGTCTTGCAGGTCACTGTCTCAAGAAGTTCCCTGCGCTGGAGGTCCCGGCTCCCAAGACTGCTTGACTCCTGCTAGACATGACAGTGAGCAAGTGGCCTGGGAGAATCAGGAGACAAGGGCTGAGCCAAGAACCTTAGTCTTGGGTTTCCAGCTTCCTATAGAAATTGAACCAATGATCTTATTCCTAAATAATTTTACCCCTTCTGTGGAGTGCTTTTTTTTCTGAACAGTCTGTTTTTTCTAGAAGAATTTCCCGCAAAATAGAAATTCCAATGGATTCTTCTAATTAAATCTAATACAAGCTAAATATTATACTAGGCATCCATATCGTATCCCTTCCAGTATCACTGTGAAAAAGATGAGGGATCATGACAGACAGACAAGGAAATTTTATTTGCATGAATAATACTTCTGCTCCTCATGCAATACAACAATAGGAAATTAAGCCAAGATCAATATACAAATACAATTTAGAAAACTGCCAATCAAGTGCTTATTTTTCACTACAGTTCACTACAGCCTACAATTACCACCATTCTTCCCATTTAGGGTACAAGCATTACAGTTAAAAGCTCTTTTCCTGGGAGTAGTATCTGCAGGATGGATGCAGAATGGACAGGTTTCTGCAGCAGCATGGCTTGGGTTTCTCTTCTTTTTAAAATCTAGCCATTGGTTTTCCTAAAGCATCCCAAGCCCAGCTTTTTAGCTTTCATGTTTATTAAGGAAACTAAAAGCTGCAGTAGTCACTTTGTGTTCTTACAAATTCTCTGTAGCCTGCTGACTTTTCCTACTCTTCCTCACTTCCTGAACAGGATTATCGGGGTGTGAAAGCCTGCAGCATTCATTCTCTCACAGAATATATAAGACTCTTCAAACTGGAAGACGACGTGCTTATTTTCTGATTTATATCACTTTCAGACTCAAGTGAAATCACACATTCAAATGAAAATCACTGCAAAATTGGAGATAGGGTTTAACTGAACCTTGGGAGTGTGCACATGTCCATTTTGCAATCTGCCTGAAGCCTTTTTTTCCCCACTGTATCCCATCAGATGCGTAAGCCTGAAGTCTGTTTGCACATCCATTAAAGTTTTATTTTTGCCTGGTAATGATTTCCCCACACCTGTGAGCCTCCAGAAGTATGTTCTAGGTTATAAAAAGATCCTACTGCTTTCAGTGAAAGAATATTCATAACGGACAAACACAAAGTGGCAGAAGAATGAGAAAAATATACTTCAGCACTACAGAGGGTGGTTATTATTAAACATTGTTAATTACATCCATTTTAAATGGGGCCTCAAGAGGTGGTCAAAGCGTCAGTCTATCCGGGACTGTAAGCACCGAGGAGAGAGTGATCTTTTCCCTGAGATGCTGTGTGTCCAAAGACAGACAGTGGGACAGATATCACAATGAAGTCAAAAGACAAAGGACAAAACATCGATGAAACTAAACTGAACACAATAAGCCTAAACTCCAGCAGACCAGCTGCTTACAATTGTTACATGTCCAAACCCAATCAACTTTGAGCCTCTGCCCGTTTCTAAAATTTAACCTGCATTTTCCACATTCTTCAGCTAGCAGACAATGCAGCACCAAGTGTTAACTACCGCACAGCCGCGAGGGTTTAGCGCGTGGGATCCTCTGAGCTGACATGGTCATTCCCCTTTGTTAGCTCATTTTCGTTGCCAGGACCTGCTGCCAACCTGCCAGAAGCCGGCTGTTTCATCCCTGCCACAGAGCCAGTTTCCAAACAGCTGTCATGGCAAACAGCGTTCGAAACTCTGCTGCCAGCGAGTTAACTATTCAAGTATTTTTAAAATGTGGGAGGGGTGATTTAAAACTATGCATAATGTAGACACACACACACTTGTGTTTGCACTGGAATTATCGTGCTTCTCAGATGCTTGAAGGAACGTTAGGTCAGCAGCTATATCAAGTCATGTCATTTGCTTTGCTGATTTTAATTCTCATGCAGTGATAGGTCTTCCTTGTCAGATGGCTCGCTAGCTATTTTCCATCTTGTATTTTGGTAAATTGCAATGCAATTCTCAATCCACATTAATTCTATACCACAGTTAATGACAAATGAGTTAATCATGATGAAATCTTTACTGAGGTTCCTTTGGGTTACCTACTTAAGCTGCTCTCAGTATTACACAGTCATTACGCTCAAATTAAAGGATCATTGCGGCATATATTGAATATTTGGCTTCACAGCAGGTTAAGTTCTGTTCAACACATCTAGGATGCTGAGAAACAGTCTCCTTTGGTCCCCCTCTCCAAAATATCACCAGCAGGAGAAAACCCAATGGGATTATCTTATGAAAATATTCCTAATATGACCTGCTTCATATTTACTTCTAGAATGCTCTTGAGACTGCTCCATATTTCACAGCAGTGCCCAGTAATATGATCACCTACTATCCGGTGATCATACCGCTCTTACTGTGCCACTCTTGCAAATCCCTAATTCCCTGGTGCAAAAGACATTATAGCCTGTACAGTAACAACCCCAAAAGAAAAGACTGCAAGCTGTTTCTTTTCACTATCATCACCACCATCCCTACCCTGACACAGCGGATAACTGGAYGCTGCAGGAAACACCCAAGTCTGTTCATTCTTCTGCCAAGTGTCCTCTGCAAGGTGCTGTAAACTAGAGGTGCACTGAAAATTTTCCCTGAGACATGCTAAATAATCTCCTTAAGCCCAATTCCTAGGAGGTGGGTTACATATACAGGTGACTACCCTTAAGGGCACCTGGGGAATATTCTTTATAGCAGCACAGAAATAAACACTAAAATCCTCAGTTCTCAGGGAAAAGTCCTCCAATTATCTCAACCATCAGGGGATTATGGTATAAGGTAACTGTAAGCTTCAATTCACTTCACTATATACTTCTAACTTCACTTACTCTAGATTTGTACAAATAAAAAGGTAGGATGAATTTGCTCCACTGTTTTTATTCCTGAACAGGGTAAATGCCAAGACTTGGCTTCCTGTTCAGGTGGACCAAGCAGAAAACACGATCATGGTACAAGTCAGTGGAGGGAAGAATTGGGTTCGCACCTATACCTAACCGATTCTGAATTCGATGTCAGAAATACCCAGATGCATGTAAAAGTAACTTCAGGCCTCTCAGGGCTCATATTTTTCATGAGACTGATCCAAATGCTTTCTGCCTGACTGCATATGGATGCGAGAAGAGTGCTAAGGGGGCTTTAGCTCCCCGCAACATCATCAGCTGCCCCGGCACCTGCACTGGCACCACCGCYGTCCACCCCTCCCCAGAAGCTCACCTCGCACAACTCGCGCTCTTCCAGCCCCCACTCCGAAAGCCGGTGCCCAGCACCCCTGGCGAACCCCGCCTCCGCTGGGCTCCCCTCCCGCGCCCGGTGCTGTACCCTCTCCCACACCGGGGAAGCAGACCCTGGGGATTGATTGCCACTCCTAAGGGTCTGAAAGGTCATTCTGGAAACGAAGTAGAAAAAAACCCACAGTGCTTCAAAGTCCAGGGATATCTTTTAACCCTACTAAATTTTCCTGCATCACAGCAAATAGTAACAGTGAAGGGCAATGAGTGGAAAAGGTGCTTTGTTTTTCTCTCATTTTGGGATACTCCCCAAATTAGCAAAATTSTCTCCTGACAAGATCAAATATGAAAGGGAAGGCCATGCTGAATTAACAGCTTATAACTCAAGTGTTGCAGAAGTACTTGGCAGGAAGGAAACACATCAGCTAAGCAACCAAGGTGAGCGATTTATTCTTAAATACAACTTCAGCAGCAAGGTACGACTCTAATCATAATGGAGGTGTTTGAGAATGGCAAGCTTCAATAGTTCGCCCTTCTCTAACAAATGTTCATGCACTTAAAAATACATTATGGGTTTGTATGGGTTTGTGGGGGTTTTCTGTTTTGTTTTTTGGGTTTTTTTTTTTTGTTTTTGTTTTTTAAGACAATGTTGAAGCACTGGTATGAGCCTAGTATGAACTGCTCAGCACTCTGAAAGAAATATTGGACTAGAAGTGACCCGCTTACTGTGTTCTGGGTGAGTAGGTTTAAACAGAACACAAATATTCCCATTGGGAACCACTTTCCTGGCTTGGCTTGTAAGAGTCTAGTGCCTGGATCTTGTTTAAAAAAAATACCATGGGCCAAAGTCAGAGAGTACTCAAAGGAAAAGAGAATTAAAACCAAACCAAAACAAAGAAACCCAGCATGACCCACGGACTGCCCCAGTGACAGTTTCAGCATTCTACAGTCACACTGTGGCATATTTCTAACACTTTTCATTAACAAAAAGATACTATTTTCTGTACAATCATGCCAAAAGAAGAAGAGAAAGCAGTTTTGGCTTTGAAAACACTGCTGCGAGTTCTAAATCAAGCTATAGCACAAAGAACACTGCTAACACAGTTATACCTGCATTAGAAGTTCATTTAAAAAAAAATAAAAAAAATCACATTGAACCAGGAGATGAACTAACTCTTCAATGTAACTGAAATACATAGAAACTCACATTTCCTTTGAGAAATGCCATCACAGAAATATAAAACAATAGAACAGGTAAAAGAGTTTTGATTTAGAAAAAAAACACCAAATCCTTTCCCTCATTAAAAATTCTTTTGCAGAAACAGTCTTACTACAAAGCTCTTCTGATTATATGGCTGTAAAAATCACATGTACTATACCACTGGGACACAGTTTTACAAATACCAAGAAGATTCTTTCATGAGCTCAAGAATCTGGTTACATACAAAAATAATCATCTAGATGCAACTTTATTAAATAACAATGACTGAGTGAACATCACAAGCCAAAGTAACAAAACAAGTTTTTTAGCTTGCTATCTARAACAAAGAAAAGGGAGGGAAGCGTTTGCCAAAGATGTGACAAATGGATGTTTTCTTTGCTATTTTTCTAGAAGTATTATTGACACAGAAAACAAACAGAAAACCTTAAAATATGCCAAACCGCATCTATGTAAGATAACTTTGCATTGTGTAGCACTTTTAAGACAAAATTCCAGCATAAGGCTGTCAAAATAATAGCTCCAAAGGGCCCATTTACATTTTCCTAGCAGCTAATGAATTGCCATGGAAAATGGCATCAGGCAAGCTTACGGAAAGCATCTTTAAATCTGTTTTTCCTCTTTCTAAAATATGAGCCCAAGCACTACACTTAGGAGTGAAACGCTCCCTGTTGGCTCCAAACAAAGACTGAAAGAGTCCCAGTGTATCTTTGAGAACAATTCATGAAAGTGATATTCATTTGTCATATACAAAGGGAAAACGAAAAGAAAAAGTAAGGTATTGCTCAGCTAAAAAAAAAATCAAACGGTGGGAAAATACACACGCACAGCTTTAACCTGCATTTTGTAATATCTACTACAGGTGCTTAAAAGAAAACTACATGCAACAGGAAAGAGCATTTACTATCATTTTCTATGTGCCAATAGTTACTTTGAGACAGCAAGCCTGACAGAACCTAACTTCATGCAGTGCCTGGATTACAGTTGACCTGCACTCAAAAGCCTCTGTACAATACAATAACATATCCAAATTAGCTCTAATAAAAGCCTCTTTAACGGCACAGCTCTTCATAGCCCTCTTTTGACCTCTGGGCAAACAGAAGAGAATATGCACACTTGAAATAAATTAATTACAAGACAAATTGTTTACTTTCTATCCAAATAGTATAAACCAGCTTTGTCTTAATTGGGAAAACAGAGATTGACCTTGCATCATTGGAAAATGGGGTATAAAGATTGACTGCTTTTTGGATGGTGACACGTGGTCTGGGTCTCAATTTTACTTAGTCCTGGACATTTTGATAAAACGATTGCAAAACAGTAATAGCAAAACCAAGGTATCATTAAACTGATGAAGCATAGTTGATTAAATGTTTGGCTAGCCAGAAGAACGCGGGACTCATGAATGTTGGTGACAAAGAAAAGCTTATGTAAAGTTGATGACCTGGGATATAACCTAGCCTGATTAGCAAGTAAACAGCCTAGCACTTTGACAGGGCCGCTAGAAAGAAAGTTGGAGGAAGCAACTTAAAAATCCTCCTTCCTGAGAGTTTCCGCTTTGCTTTAACAGCAACACAGTGTAACTCGCCCCTCGCCCCCCCTGTTAGTTTCTATTGTGCAATCGTCCAAAGCTCCCAAGAAAAACTTTCTCACAACTGCTCCGGAGAAAGAACAAGTGTCTTACTGTCTGTGCCTCTCTTCCAGCTACCATTGCCCATTCCTTTCTCAATCATAGGCAATAGACAAGATTCATATACTAAGGAATGATTAAATTATCAAGGAAAAATGAGAGACTATGTCAGAACTGCAGAATATAGGAACATGTCCTGGCACTTGGGTCTGGGTAAGCACCTCTGCTACATCCTTACTATGCAATGGGGATAAAACCTGAGTGTACAATAACCCTTCCTCTGACGAATAAACTCAAGTACATTGCCTACAAGGGAATGACAGCGTATTCTGGCCAGGTCACTAACSTAAGCAATTAAGAGAGCAGGACTGTGGGAATGCTACAACACAAGATTATTCAGTCAAGCCTAATATCAACAGCTTGACAAGCCATGCCTCATTCAACCTCTGTTCCCTTCCACCCAAGCTCTCCTCACTGCCAAAGTGTTTGTGCAGATATCTACATCCAAAGGTATGTAGGAGCACCCAGGTGAGACAAAGGTAGAGAGTACTGAGACAAAAAGATGACTTAATGGCATCTCACTGTTGTTTCAGTCCCTGTTTTGTAATTATGCAAAGCATCATTTTGATTATCTGGTGCCAACATCTGGGATCCCAAGCCACAGTCAGTTTATTTTTCCCTTCTCTGCTTTTCACAAAAAACTTCAAGTTTCTAGGACCTGCAGCATCAATTTCTAATGGCACAGGCATCTTTCTCTTCAGCTGTCAAAAAAGATGTAACCAGCAGAGAATTTGTGCTTCATTGCTTCCATTCTGTTATTCAACAGTGATAAATATGGATCAACATCTGACTCCACAGTCTGAGTGAGGCCCTTATTATTGTCATGCTGTTTTCCACTGAACAATTTTACTGCAAAGAATAAGAATCCGAAGTGACAYAAGTACACCTGAGCTTCCAGACTGCTTCATGTCTCATCTTGAGCCACATTTCAGTGGGTAGGAATCTAAGCAGTTTAAGTATAAAATATTACATACTTTTTCCTCTCCACTGACAATTTTATAGAAAACTACTTTGCTTGCAGGCTGATATTTGTCTTACACCCAACAAGCGTGTATTTCTGGAGGAAGGACCATACACTTACATCTTTCAGCAAAAGAGTTCTCTCAAGGCTAGCATAAAAAGAAAAAAAATGGACATTTTTGCACTCCTATACCTTTGAATGCATCCTTTAAGATCAGGTGTTCTGGACAGTATCTTAGGAATTGCCATCTTGATGCTTTTAAATTAAGTCCTATTTGTTTGAGAGCTCCCCTTTAAACTAAGTTCAGGATCAGGAGTATATTTTTCCACACTGCTTGTTTTTTCAGGAAAYGTCATCTAAAGGTCTAACTCTAATAATTGCAGTTCCTGTTTTGCCTGAGACTAAACGTGGCATCTTTGCTTTATGCATCAGGATTCATTTCCAGAAGCTTGCGTTAGCCAGCATCTGAATTACAGGCTACCAGCAATGTGCAGCATAAGCATATGCATAACAGAGTGAGTTCCARCTAGTTTATATACTCCTGAAATTCCCTAATTCCTTCACTCTGCTACAAACTTCCTGCATGACTTCAGACAAGTCACTTCACTATATCTCAGTCGTCTTCCACAAAACTGAAATAATTACACAAGCCTTTTATGTATGAGTTATGCACGCAGGGGAAGCTCAGAGTGAAGTGCTCTGAGGTAGACAGAGTTGCAGAGATTAATTTAATAATGTTTCTGAGAAAGTTCTATTGAAGAACAACTTCAGTGGATAATTTTCATCAAAAATTTGTATTTTGAACAACCCACGCAAGACAAAGTGTGCCCTAAGGAATGTGCAGAATTATTATCTCCTACCTTCTCATAATTGTCCTTGCTTCTTTTGGGGATACACAGGTATGTCACTGTCACTGTACTGAGCTATTTAGCCCCCTACCTAGCTCCAGCTGGGGCCATCAGTCTAAGAAAAGTAAAAGCAGAGCAAGCATTCATTCTTCCCCTGTTACTCACCTAGTACCCAGCTATTTTCATAGCATTTCCTGAGCCTTATATGGTCTCTCTACTGAGYAGCACCTAACGGATTCCTCTTCAGAGCACGCAATCTGAGTCTCCCTTTGAACTCCTGTAATGCAAAGATGCAAAGGATATACTCCCCTTACCTCCTCCCCYGCAAAAAAAAGTGATTCCAAATGCATTGTGTTAGCACATGTCCTGCCTCAGCAGAGCTGTTTGAGCTCTTCCACTTAATTGCCAACATTTTTATGCTCCTGCCCATAATGCTCTAGARATAAAAATAAGGCCATAAGTATCCAGTGCTGGGCCCAAAACCCCAAAACCTCTTGAATAAAAGACAGTAACGCCATAGTTAAAACCATGGTAAGTCGTTAGAAACACACGGCTACTACTAAGCAAGAAAACTTGGCATAATATTAAAGTACAATGAACAAGCAGCAGAAAACATGCCCACAGCATTAAACACTGGGAACAAAAACAGACAGACAAATGATAGATTGTTCGTGAAGCAGATTGCAATATTATTTATGATTACTATCTCACACCATTCTTTAAATGTTCTTCCTAACACTGCTTGCTGCTTGCCACTGCATTTATAACAAACTTTCTTAAAGGTCACATTGTACCAGAAAACTCTCTCAGTATTAATGGAAGTTTGTGTATGTGTTAAATGCTTCACATAAGCCTCTGGTCTACCAGACGGAAGGTACTGATTAAGAGGAATCCACCACAGGAGTTTCTACTGATAATGCTGCTTTTACGATATATATTTAAATTCGATTAACCTAAGACAAATGATGTCTGCTGGATCCAGCAGATTCTGGGTCTAGGCATGTTTGTATGGTTAACTTTTCAACCTTTTAAAAAAATCTTTGGGTAGAATAGTGCACATTTATCAAAAATCATCAAGCTTTGTTTTTTTTATTAAAGTTCTTACTGAAATTCAAGAAGTCTTAAGAAAGGCATTTCCATGGAATATTGCCTTTTATATATTGTCAGTTTGATACATGAGCTCTCTTTCTAGTGTGAGAATGACTTACAAATATGCTCCCTGAGCCATCATATTGCATCTTGAGTTCTTCCTTGGAACTGAGACTCAAGAAAAATATGTAAGCCTGATTTATATTTTGTGAATTAACTAATTCAATCAAAATATAAGGAAAAATAAGCCATTTTATTCAGTCAAACAGAACTCAGGAAGCAAAACCCAGGAAGAGAAAAAAAAAAAAGTGTTATCAAGTATAATAATGCATAATAAAATAACCTATTAGAGCTGCCCAATTAAGAACTTTTTAACATGTCAGCTAAGGTGAAAAATCTCAGAGATCTGAAAATCAGTAAAACCATCTTGTAGGAGAGTTGTAATACAATGTGAAGCAGTTATGGCTGACGAGCTCATGAGTGAAAACGTAGGGAAAAAAGTTCTTTCTGTTAAAAAAAAATGTAGCTTTGCAGTTATAGAAAAGCCTCTAGACCACAAGTGAATTTGAAATTAGTAATCATCTAAATTAAGAAGAGCAGGACATACAGAAACAAAATGAAGAAACAGCAAAATATACAGGGTTTACAACACAAGATTGCAGATAATGATAAAAGGAATAAATGAACAAAAAATGGTTGGGGTTAGGGTTTATTTTCAATCTACAGTACACTGCAAGTTTAAAAAAAAAAAMCACCACCACCAAAACTGAACCCTGAATGTCTTTTCCTGGTATATCCCTAACATAGCATCCTATTTGAGTTGCTGACAAGTTGCTTTCTATCTGTCTGGCCTTACCAAGACACACCTCTCTATTACTACAGTGTCATGTAACTGCCCATCGCTGTGGTGCAACCTTGAGAAAAGTATATCACACAGGGAAATAAGATACATGATACCTGTATCACCTTGTCCAATTTCTTTTGGATAACAGGCTTTATAATCATTTCAAATTACATTTTCAAACTATTTTTTGCCCCCACTATTCCAGTTTGGCAGCCACTTCAGAGTGGCTTTATGAATACTCACTTTTATGGTTCGAAATGGAATCACGCAGAAATTCTCTRGCAAAACAAGAGTCACACTGGAAACAGCCATCAGCTGAATCTAATCTGATTTAATAAACCACCCTGGATTTAGCTTTCAAAGAATTGAAGTGAAATCTTGCCTGACTTCCCARTAGGTGGCTGGAAGCCTGGTGTACCAACATCCTCAAAGTTCGGGAGCTAGCCATGAGCAGGGACTTTGGACATCCCCACTACGTAACCTGTACATGTGCCAGAGATCCTGAAGCTTTTAATTATCTTGACTGTGGGTGTCCAGAAGCCTGACAGCTCTGGGAGCCCCGCACACGAGGAGGAACCTGTTCTGGCTGCACATACTGAGCCACTTGAGTCTCCATTAGTTTCACACGTGCCGGTGCCGTTCTCAGTGTAGAGTTAAATGCTGCAACAGAACAGGTCTGCCAAGGAGGCTCATACTGGAAGGGGAATATCCTGCTTTGCCTCATTTGCCCCTGCTTTTCATGCTCCCTGTTCCCTATCCCAGTAATGTAACATCACCTCCCCTCTTGCACCAGCTCAGATGCTTACCAATCTCTCACTGAAGTGATTTGACACATTATCCTCATACCATAGAAAACTGTTACGGTTTTTGTCTTGGGGGTAGGGGGCTAGGACCGGTTAGCTAACCGCCAATTTGGTGAGTTGAACTGACTCAGTAAGCAACTTCCTACATCCAGTCAAGCAGATGTCAAGACCAAACAGGGAAACTGTCTGGTCAGCAACAACAGAAAGCCTCTGTCCTCCTTCACAGGCAGCAGTCCTCTTCTGCCCGTTCAGATGAACTGCCTTCTCCACTACAGGATCTGCCCTCTGCTTGTCTTCTGAAGGACTTTCTTTTCCCGACTTCCAGGACACAACTTCATTCAGGCTTTTTTAAATTAGTTGTTAAAAGCTACTATTTGTATTTCATTTTCCCACAGAACCATTCTCCTAAAGGACCCATACACTTCCTGACACACGTTCTGATTTCTGAGCGGAGAGTCTCTGCTCAGGGCCCCCCCAGGCTCCTTGGCTCAGAAGTGGGGCACAGAGCAGAGCTTCTCCAGAGGTGCTCTTATCCCGAACAGTGGCTATGGGAAAAAGATTGCAACCACGTGGAATCTCAGTAGGGTATGTGTTTTCAAAATAAACCAAGCCCTTTGCACATCAGCGTTTCTAAATTGGATCTGGGGTGACAAAAATCTATATTTATTTTGCATGGGCTGTCTAGAATACAATCAGTTTTTTTCAAAATCAGAGATTTTTGAAGACTGACAATACCAGCTTTCAACCAATTCAATTCGGAAATCTTTAATTTCAAGCCCTTATATGTTAATGGGTAATTCATACCTATCAGTTTTCATGTCAGCTCTATATTTTAAAGACCTCTTCTGTCTTCTTTATTGGATTTACATGGCAAGGTGCTGGCAGCGGGGTAGGCTGCTGGCATGGCATCATGGTCTGTTTTGCCCATGACGGTAACTGGTAAGTGATCTCCTTGTCCTTATYTGRACCCACAAGATTTTTTGTCTTATTTTYGCATTTTCTCCTTGTTCTGTTGAAAAAGGCAAGTGAGAGAGCAGCTGGGTGGGCATCTGGCAGCCAGACAAGGTCAACTCACCACACCTTCATTGTGTTCTTTCCCAGAAATCTATTTTTAAGAAGTGAAGATGTTAAAGAACTGCAACTCCAAGAAAGGCTTACAGCATCACTGAAATGATTCTTTCCTCCCCCTTCCCAGCAAAACTTTACCAATTTCAAGAATCTTTTGATGAAAAAATGGTGACTTTATAATGGAAAGCAGATATTTCACAGTTTTAGTAGTAGAAGTAGTAGCAGTAGTATTATTACTACATCTACTAACAATAATACGTTTCTAACAAAAAAGGAGTGCTGACTGAAAGTTATTAATCAGGACCAATAACACAATGAGTATCATTTTTAACTATCCAAACTGTCCTAGCTACTCTTTTATAATATAAAATATAATTTTCTTTTGCAGAATCCACAAGGTGGCCACAGTTGCTTGGGAAACCCAGTTTCTAACACATACATTTAAAAAATCTAATGCCTGAGGAACCTAACATGAATCATACACCTAATGCAATACTCTCATTCATTTTGAAATAGACCCACAGGACAATATCAAATCCAAGTCTACTAAATGTTTCCATGAGTCTAGTCTTAGATCTGGCCAGATATACAAACAGATTCAAAAGCCGTAACTCACTTTGGTCTCTAGAATAATTGGGTCCAGCTTCTGCCATCCTCTGACTGAGAACCTCAAAGGCCTTGTTGGGGAGACTACGTGGGCATAATCACAGGATTGGAGCTTTACTCAYAGCTGTTTAGGCTCTTATACCTAAGTCATTATTTTATGCTAACATTTCAACTTAATGTTGTACTTACATTTCAGTCGCTCTGTTAACATTGTGGCTTTTATTAGTACACATTCCATAAATCCAGAATATGTTCACATCTTGCTTACTCTATGCAGCTTGGATCAATCCAACCACACAAACATAGCATAACTACAGAAAGTAAATAAAAGGTACATATAATCCAAGCACAATGCAACTTCAATACTGAGATAGAATAAAATAGAGTAAGATGCTTATTTAGAGAAAGACACTGTGAATATTGAAATACCAGTAAATGGGACAATATTTTTTATTGTTTATCATAATATAAAAAAACAAGCAGTGCCTTTAAGTATCAGGTGGGAAGTTTACAATAAAACTGTGGGTTTTTTTCATGGCACATCATTCAATTTCAGAACTTTTTGACATAGGATTTTGTTCATGCTAAAAGTAAATGGGATTAAAGAAATCGTCTATGAATAGCTTCAGGTATCCAGGTACTATGACCTGGATGAAGCCYTAGAAAAGAAGAATAATCACTGTACACATGCCCTGTTTTTATATTCCCTTCTTAAGTAACAGCTTCATACCATTGCTGGAGATAGAAGCAGCACCTAGCAGGTCTGGGCTGTATTCCACACAGCAGTTCTTCCACACACATGGACACACACACAAACTCTGTTGGATATGTATATTTAAATGTCCTGATAAAAATTAAAGTATTTTCAAAATTGGTGCTTTCTTTTCATAAAACTTACATGGATGTGTAAAATAGATGAGTAAGCACAGGCCAATAAAAAGCTAGGAAATGTACAGTGCACCTGAAAAATCGATCAATATGAAACTATCCAGCTATTGAATATAATCTAACAACCTTTTCAATTCCAAAATAACTTGATACAATAACATTTGTATCAAAAAGATTTAATTAATTTTTGGAACTGTTACCAACTGAAATTCTCACCTCAGTAAAGATGACAACCTCAAGGAATATATGATTTGCAATTTAAGTACCATGCTGAATGCCTACTTTAAAAACATATGTATATCGCTTTTTTCAGAATAGAAAAATTTTTCCAAGGTGAGGTACTCTGGATCCTTTGAGTCATGGTGATAATTTTCTGACGTAAATCTATGTCACATTTAACCATGTTTGCCTCCAAATATCAATTATTTCTACTAGACAGAAACTAGAAATTCAGATGAACAACATAAAAAAAAAAAAATAATGACAGAAATCTCATTTAAGAAATTTCCATGCTGATGTAACTCGGGCAAGAAGTTTGGGGGTTTAAAACAGAAAGAATAACAGGCAAGTCAGAGCACTTGACCTACRTGGAATTTTATACTGTAATTCTATGAATTTAAGGCTCTTGCTTGATGAAGAAATTAGATTCATCTGTTTATGACTAGGATTATGTTATGCTAAATTACAGTGCAAAGATCCGGCCACCTTGTAAGCACTGAAAGCTATGATTAGCAAATTTCATGTCAACTTCTGGAAGTGCAGGAAGAGGCCTAAAACAAAAAAAGAATTCACAAATCCTTCACTGTCCCTCCCCCARTGACAGTGCTGCAGTTGCACAATGTTTCTAATTTAAAGTCACTAAGCTGATAAGAGATGAAGAACAATAAACACACAGATTTTGAAAAATTCCTTTTCTTTTGAGCCTACATCATTTACATTAAATATGTTTACAGCTCCTCCTTCAGAAAGATAGATGATAGATAAAGGAAAGATAACTCTTTGTCTGTAATTAATATTTACAAAATAGTATTGGCTGCTTTTAAGATTTTATGTTTTCCAGAAAACAAGTGATAAAGATTTAAGATCCATTTCTAACACACACCAAGTATTCTYCCAAAGTTTATATGAAACGGCACAGCTCAGCTAACGGCTCTAGGGCAAGGTAGTTATGACTTCCATTACTTGTCTAGCACCAGATATGTACGCAGCTGTCTAAAAGGACTTAGCCATTCTTTATTACCTTTAAAATGTCAGCACAAAGTAAAGATAACAAATTAATAGATGGTTGGAAAACAGCATGGATACTATATGTGCTACAACAATCTGCACATGGAAAATCTGGGATTTGTCCTGCTGGTACCTTCCACTGTTGTTTTCCCAGATTTAAGGGGCTGCTGCTTTCCCAGATCTCCATCGTTATACCCTCTGCCAACTTAACTGCAGGGGTTRCTGCCCCTCATCCAAGGCTGTTGAAGTGAGGCCGTTTTATAAAGATTTTGCGAAAAAGTCACAAAACTGGTCTAGACCATCTTGACAGACTTCAGTGAACAACCAGCTACATGCCTTTCGGCTGGCATTTTAGCAGCAAGCACTGGCTGGTGTAGCTGGGAAAGCAATGTCCCAAATTGTATGAACTGCAGGAGCACATGCAGTCGTTTTCCTGTTCTGCAGGGTAAAACTCACATCCGGGACACACGCGCAAACAGATTTTATGCAGGTGAAAGGCAAAAAGAGGAACGATGGCACAGAGCTTCAGTGAAGTGCTCGGACAGCAGGTACGTCAGGCTGGGAGCAGGAATAGTTGCCCGTTGCCATCTGCTTTCACTGGTGGGAGGCACATACGCAAGGGATGCCGCCAACTGTGCGCAGCCTGTGCGCACCAGGGCAGGGGAGACCAAGACCTGGAGCTAGGGGCTGCCAAGCTTCCAGCGCGTCCTTTGGCCACCAGTTTGACCCCGACCTTGGAAAACTTGCTTTGCGGTAAAGTTCATTTAGCATGAAGGGGTAGTCAGGAGAAAAATGCAGCCATAAGTCAGTCTCGGTCAACTCCTTTTCCTCACAACCTCATAAACATCGATCTTCCCCTTTCAAGCTTCCACACAGGACACTGTAGGATCTCCTCCTTCTCCTAGCTGAGATACATGCATAGCGATGATATCTGAATATAACTGGAAGCAGACTTTGGTGAAAACTACTCATGCTAATACTGAAATGAGCCTTGTTTTTCCCTCAGTTATACTTATTTAGTCCTTAYTGAAAACAGCAGCTTACCAGTTTTATGCATCTCCCCTTTTCCCAGTTTCCTATGAGAACTGCAGTCACAGACCACTGCAAGGTACTAACTACACCCTGTTGTTTGGCGTGGCAACTTCAACATTCAAAAGTAGCCTTTTATTAAGTGTCAGTCTGGTTTAGTTCTCAGCTTTTTCTTTGCATAAGCATCGCATGCTTTCAGTTTTGTTCTTACATAATTCATGCCTTTCCTCTTGTACTTTATTTTAAATAAGTTAAACAAAAGCCAACACATACAGAAAGAAGCATGATTTTAAAACTATCCTTTTCAAATCMGGAATGATGATTCTGTTTGTCTACAACAACCAAGTAATAATTTATTGGTGAATAAAAGACAGGGGAAAGTTAGAAAACAATCATATTATACAAATCTCCATGAAAACAAGCAAAGAGAACCTTACATGCCATTAGTCTTTCTGTAATGAGATAGCAATGCAGTAAGTGAAGAGCGTCAGCACCAAAATTAGCTCKGTTTGCACATGGTTTAAAGCAAGTAGATAGATAAAGTTATAATTTCACTGTTCAGTGGATACTAGAGATTTTATTCTTTTACTATGTATGCAACCCAGGTGGATGGTTAATATCTTGAAACAGGTCCCAAAAGAGCAAGCAAGATGAAATTGTGAGGCATAGAATTACAGTTCTATGTCCCACAAGTAAAATTTATATTTATTTAGTTTTTTTWAAATATATTTATTGTCTTTCATAAAAACTCGGAAGTAAAAACCAGATCTCAATAGACTCAAATGACCACATYGGGAAAATATGCAGATATTGCACACAACTATAATGTTATAACGGAACTTATGCTGTGTGTGCAAGAAGAATATACAACGAAGGCAGTAATAATGAAATTGCCTTAGTGATACAAAGAAAACAACAGCAGTCTCAACGGTCTGCTCCTTTTTAAGCGAGTGAAGAGGAGGTAAGGTCAGTTCTTGACTGTAGTCCACATTTTATGCTATACATGCTCACAAACGTGGACTGAGAAAGATGATCCCTAGTTTGTGATGGCTCTCAGATCCCTCGGTACTTCACATCGCATCACGAGTTCTGTCTCCTACACAGACAAGCTTTGTAGACACCAGATTTCAAATTTGTCGAACAAAGTTATGTTATACAGTGGATATACACCGCTATCATCTTCATCCTAAAGGGTCAAATAGTCTCTTGGATGGCCTGAGTCCAAACCAAGAAGYAACCTTAGAATGAATATCCTAAGATGGTTGCGGAAGTCTCTGTGAACCAGAAAGGGTAGGTGCCRGTCTGAGACATTTGTAACAGCTTATTTAATGAAGGCATATATTTCAGCCATCCATACTCGGGCACATTTCTGGAGATACATCTTCCACATAAAGGAATACACCATGAATGCAAATGCTGCAAAACCCCTTTTTTTCCTCCCACACCTAACACCTGTGTATTTAGTTTCAAACAGTTGTCCTCCATTTATGAAATTATTTTTATCAATAATAAGATGCCAACAACACTGATTCAAGCAAGCAAATGAGTGTCATATCACATAAGACAAAGAACTCTTGTTTAGTTTTCGTGTTGCTGATGCTGAAGTCTGTGCTGTCAGGGGACCACTAAAAGGCATCTATGGGACAACCGATTCTTAAGTAGCTCCACAGCTGAGGGACTTTGCAGCTGCTCATTCTATGTTCCCTTCCAGGGAAGGATGTTCATCATTAACTAGGACTTTGTTTAGATCCTGATACTCTCATAGACACGTTTGAAAAACAGACATCTCAGGGTCAATAGTGTGAATTGCTGTACCACAATTCACTATGAGAAAGAGGTAGCTGCCTCTAGTACTTAGCAGAAACAAAACAAAACAAAACAAAAATCCACACCCCTAACAAACAAGCAAAAAACCCCAAAACAATAAATTTGTATCTTACAAGCAGTTTTAGAGTGGTGAAAATTCTAGCATATTCTGGCATGAACATGTGATCAAAATTATTAAATAAAGTACTATAACCTGATGCCTGTCACCTAGTTAACTGTATGTGCAAGGTTTTAGCCTTTCACACTGACATTCACTGCATTTTACTTTGCATTTAGAAAGCCTACAAACTCATAAAGTTRTTTTGGCTGATGGTGTCTTTTTATGCTACAGCAATCCAATCACCTCAGACTACATGCTCACTTAACTTCTAGGACATAAATACATTTTTCTTTGTCTAACTTGCTCCCTGTGAACTTGCTCAGGAATGGAAGGTTTGATATTATGAGGTAGTTTTATAGGCTACAACCTGTGAATCTAAGGTGAGTTTCTTCAGTGTCTGGAATACAGTATGTTTCTAAGCAAAAGGACAATGTTTCACTACCAAAGGCAATGGCTGTTTTGGCCAAGAGCAATATCAGTTGCTCATGATGTGGTTTTTTGAATCAGTAAAGAGTGTGAGTCAAACTGAAAGGTTTGACATCCCTTRGGATGTCCAGAACATCAAACACTCGTGATGCCCAAGAAAGCTTCCCAAATGCTTGTAACGAATGTTGGCCCTCTGCGGCAATTGGGAAGCTCTGAATTTACAAAGCCTCTCTCATCGACCGCTGAAGCAGGTTAGTGCCATAGGAGGCATCTAGAATTGGGTTTATCATCTTCCTAGGCAGCCAAAAAGAAGATCACTTTGTCTTATCATATTCTCTCAGCAGCATTTAAGTTTC
Source organism: Oceanodroma leucorhoa (assembly GCA_030449065.1). Taxonomy (NCBI): domain Eukaryota; kingdom Metazoa; phylum Chordata; class Aves; order Procellariiformes; genus Oceanodroma; species Oceanodroma leucorhoa. Next base: position 2,949,002 of record JASVER010000002.1, read on the forward strand.
AAGCATTTTCTTTTCATCCAAACAAGTTTATCAGAAAACCCTTGTGATCACTGTGAGCAAACAAACAAAAAAAAACCCCACCAAAAATGGTTCAGTCCACTAAAACACCTAGCACAACATTTTGTCTCTGCTGCTGATAACTGGAGGAGCTGCTTAGGGAGAGAGCATGAGCCAAAGCTTCCCGCCTTCCCTTTTCCCACCCACTTCAGTTTATTCCCTAAATAATCCCCTGCATTGACCATCACAGACTAGGGATGCTAGAGTGTACTTTTGTCTATTCCCTTTAGTATCTGTCTATGGGCCTACTGCCCATGAATTTGTCTTTTTTAAGTTTTTTTAAAATTTGCTAGTATCTGCATTCACAAGCTGTTACGGCAAAAAATTCCAAATTTGTAACTCTGTTAGAAAGTACTTTCATCTGTTTTAAGCCAATCTCCTCCTAAGTTCAAATATCACACAGTTCCAGTATTAAAAGGTTTGGYGAGTAACAGCTCTGCCCCTATAATGTTAAAACTTCACTCAACTTTTCCACTAGTCTTCTGCTCAAAATGAGTAATCCCTGCGATGCTATTCCTCAAAGACAGCTGCTTCCCCTTCATCCATTTAGTGTCCCCTTTCTGTTCCTCTGCTACCCTTCCTGGAGTGTGGAAACTGGACCTGCACACAACTGTCAAGATTTGGGCACACCAAAGTTCTACACCACAGCAAATATACAGAGCAGATATTCTCTGTTCTCAATACTCTTCCTGATGATGCCCAACATTTTACCAGCTTTTTTGGCTGGTGCTGCTACACACTAAGCTGATGATATCAGGGAATTGACGATGATGACTCCAAGACCTTTACTTACTGCAGCCCTGTCAAATTCATGTTGAACTCTCCCAGGGTGACATGCATGAGATAGTTCTTGTTTGTAGCAGTCTGTAAGTGGAATTGCAGCCTGTGTTTTCTTTCGCCCCCGTTTCCCTTGCCAGATGAATGAATTCAAATGAAAATGTGATACCTGACGYATTACTGTTGTCGAGGAAGGTAGCTGCAGTGCCACCTGCCTTTGTGTCCTACCTTGAACTAGCAAGATACACCACACAAGTATTGCAAAAAAATAAAACAAAGTACTTCAGGACTGGCAGTATCAGTCAGAYAGGTCTTGATGATGCAGGCTTAAGAATTTATGATAGACCTTTCGTTAACTGGCATCAGCTTTCTGCAAATTTTCCTCTTTGAATTACTGAGCACAGCTCACATATTAACATATCACATAGTATATATTTTACTAGTTCTAAAGTTACAATCTGTAGGCATTGAGGATATACTACTATTTCAAATTTCAATATTGTAAAATCTTTTCAGTGTGTTATTTTGAAAATGAAATGAATACAGCTAAAGCAGTTACATTTGAAAGTCCTGTCTTCTGATTGTCTGTGAAGCTGACTGAGTATTCACTTTGGATCATTTTAAAATGCCAATAGCGTAGTATTCTCCCTTCCTCCCATACCTCCTTGCTTGCTGTTAATCCTTCTTCTTTATTAGGAACAGAATCCCAGTAAAGCTTAATTCCCTTTACTAGAGACAAAAAAATAATCATGTTTTTGAAAGGTCACTGTTTATAGCATGATAAAAAATTTTGACAATCCAATCACTTAATAGCAAACTGAACTTGTCTAAAAAATCCAATTCAAGATGTTTATATAGCATGCATTACCAAAGCATCCAATCATTTAACTTTTTCCAAAATGGCTGAACATATAATAAGGCGAGTCAGACCATCGTTCCAGCAATTACCAGAGGATTAGCTACCCCCTACCTGAGGCTCATCAAAAAGTACTACGAGGTTGGAAAAGTCATCCAACAGCTGAGCTGAATTAAGAAAGTTGGTCTGTGTAAGAAGGTTGAGATGCTAAGATGCACTGGCTACAGGAAGAAAGCTGACAACCAGGAGCAGGAGTGAATTCTAAGTTGAAAAGAACTGAACAGAAACCTCTAGGTAGTACAGATGGGTCTTCGGCAGGAGAACCAAGGTTAGGAGAAAGTATTGACAGGTTTTGCACAGCCATGTGAAAGAAAGTTGAAGCCCTGAGAAAAAGAGTCTGGGCATGGTGCCATGTCTTCTTGAGCTCAGATGGCAGGCTGCCAGCTTATACTTCTAAGTCGCAACAGATTTCTCCTGACAGCATCTCTGTGAAAGAGGAGTAATAATTCTCTCGTTTTAAGAAGGCACAATCTYACTATCCTCAGGGTTAGAGGAAAGGCTGTAGGGGAATATGATTAGGATCTTATATTTTATTCAGTTCTGATTAAAGTTTCCTATTTAAACTAGGTCTCCCAGGATGTAAGATCCAGGGGGGTTCACAGGGAGCATTTTTTAGTGGAGGGAGAAGGAAAATGGAGGAAGAAGTCTCCTGAGTGTTTTGCCATTCAATCTTCAGAGAGAAAAACTGGCATTGCTTTTGATTTGTCTATTTGGGAAAAAAAAGTTATTGTGTTCTACTACATTATTTCAGCTTCAGAACTAGATTGCCCACCTTCTTTATCTATAAGTACCTATCCTTTGATTCTTCACAATATCTACAGATAGTTTGTGCAGAAGAAAATAAACTCAATGTCCTAAGAAAATAAAAGAAGGACAAGGGAGAATAAAAAAAATGCACATATATAAAGAGTGCTTTACAGAATAAAACAATATTATTCTTCACCATCAACAACAACAACAAAGTATCTTAAAAAGTAACTTTATCCCTCTCATACCTCCAGATCAACRTAACCAGATGAATAACCTCAGTGGGTACTCGATCTCTGCAGCTGCCCTGCTGTGGTATTGCCACTTCCTCAGAGAGGCATTTCCCCCTGAGATGCACTGATCAACTTACATAGTAGATGATTCAGCTGTCCCAATTTCTGAACTACATTCTGAATATCTTTCACAATAGTTAGAAGTAACTTTTTTGCTTTATCTATAGATAAAATAATCAGGACCAGGGCTCATAGAATCACAGAATTGTGGAATGGTTTGGGTTGGAAGGGACCTTTAAAGATCATCTAGAGCAACCCCCCTGCCATGGGCAGGACATCTTTCACTAGGTCAGGTTGCTCAAAGCCCCATCCAGCTTGACCTTGAATGCTTCCAGGGATGGGGCATCCACAACTTCTCTGGGCCACCTGTTCCAGTGTCTCACCACCCTCATCGTAACAAAAGTCCTCCTCCTGTCCAATCTAAACCTACCCTCTTTCAGTTTAAAACCSCTGCCCCTTKTCCTGTCACTACAGGCCTTGGTAAAAAGTCTCTCTCCATCTTGCTTATAAGCCGCCTTTATATATTGAAAGGCCACAATAAGGTCTCCCCAAAGCCTTCTCTCCTCCAGGCTGAACAATCCCAACTCCCTCAACCTTTCTCCACAGGAGAGCTGTTCCAGCCCCCTGACRTGGCCCTCCTCTAGACCCACTCCAACAGGTCCATGTCTTTCCTGTGCTGAGGACCCCAGAGCTGGACGCAGCACTGCAGGTGGGGTTTCACCAGAGCAGAGTAGAGGGGCAGAATCACCTCCCTTGACCTGCTGGCCACGCTGCTTTTGACGGAGCCCAGGATAGAGTTGGCTTTTGGGGCTGCGAGCGCACGTTGACAGYTCATGTCCAAAGTGGTAGGAAGAATGCATAGGATTTGGAAAAATTTGTGCAGTTTTAAAAACAACAGCAACAATAATTTCCATAAATACTCTTCTACGAAATGATTGTGGGTTTCCAAATCCTATTTCRGTGTGCAAGGAATGGACTATATTGCCCAGCTGCACCTGAAAGAATTATAACATACTGAGAGTGAATTGAAATGCTCAAAGTAACCATAACTTCCTGTTCCAACAGTCAAGTGCATATGTCAACAAAAACCTATGGACGTTTCAGTTAACCTAAGATTATTATTATTATAGCTTATTATTATATAGACAGAAAGCTGTYAGAAGTTCCTCTGTTAGAAGGAAATAACCCTAGCAATTCTGATCAATACCACAAAACTACCTTATCTAATTAAAAAGACATACAGACTTACTCATTAGTACATGCCTCTAAGAAGTATATACATATTCTGTGGTGACAACTTCTCGCCAATGACCTACACTACAAGCAATTATCTGTTCTATTGAATAGAATACATTTCAGCTGACACAGCTATGTTCACAGCCTGTAGCGTTTAATATTTGTAAATATTAAGGCCTATATATGACATCCTGAATCTCCTAGGAAAAACTTTGTTCACATACAAACAMTTAATTTGCATGGAAGTCTTCAAGTCCTATATGATTTTTACTAGAGAGAGAGAGAGATTCAGCCAAGCAATTATGTGAAACACAGCAGGGTTTTAAGAGCTAGGGCAATACCTCATAGCACTTTAAATACGAGAAGTGGAGTCTGCTCTAGTTAATAGAAATGGTAAAGGGAAGATGTAATCAGCATGTAATTAAAGCAGTTGAAGTTCATACAGGATTAGACTCAAGAGTCCTGATTTGGCAAAAGCATGTCCTGCAATTTTTCTAATGCCAAGTAATCCAGGTCACACCCTCTGCACCATTCACCGAGAAAACAGAATCCCCTAATRCTCAGTTCAGTGAAGAGTTAGGAAGCCTGGAAAAACAGGTCAAACACTAGCTTCTGCCTTGCTGAAGCTGGGACCTTTCCACCTAAATCTTGGTGCAGTCTTGGAAAAGGTATTGTAGCATCTATTCTCACCAGCGTTGAAAGGAAACTGTGACTTTCCCACAGATAACCAGGCGTTAAATGTTTATGTAGAAGTGGAAGACAGTTAAAATCTCAGCTTCACTGCTAACTATAGTCATGGTAAATGCATAAGAAGACACCTCTAAAAGATATAAATTTTGTTTTAGTTTTTAGTTTTTTAAATGAAACAAGCAAGGTTATTGTAACACTGAACATTGGGACCGATTTATTTATCTTCTGCTTTTTGATCCATTGGCGTACATCCCCCTTCRTGTTTGCAGTACACGAAGTTCCCTGCCATAGGAAAAAAAGAGATAAAYAAATCTGATGCTTTTAAAGTTAATCAGTAAACACCACAAATACTGGTACTGAAAGGTCAGAAAATCAGTGCCCTCAAGCCATTACTAATGCAGCTCAATGCATAAACTACCAGCAGATGAGCTGACAGTCTTCAGGTCACCTGATTCTTAAAAGACAAGGCCAGAAAGTAGGAGCAAAAAACTCCTGTGGGTCCTCTGCTCTCAACAGGTAGGGAACCAGGACTGCAGGATGCATCATGGAGTATCATGGACTGTAGGAAGAACCACCAAGTAGTGTCASAGCTGCAATTCAGTCACAAGATCAGTCATTCTGTGCTTTGATTCTCTTTAAGCTGCCAAGGAGGAAGCAAACTCATAGAAYCATAGAATCGTTTAGGTTGGAAAAGACCTTTAAGATCATCAAGTCCAACTGTTAACCTAGCACTGCCAAGTCCACCACTAAACCATGTCCCTAAGCACCACATCTACATGTCTTTTAAATACATCCAGGGATGGTGACTCAACCACTTCCCTGGGCAGCCTGTTCCATTRCTTGACTACCCTTTCGGTGAAGAAATTTTTCCTAATGTCCAATCTAAACCTCCCCTGGCACAACTTGAGGCCATTTCCTCTCGTCCTATCACTTGTTACTTGGGAGAAGAGACCAACACCCATCTCACCACAGCCTCCTTTCAGGTAGTTGTGGAGAGCMATAAGGTCTCCCCTCAGCCTCCTTTGCTCCAGGCTAAACAACCCCAGCTCCCTCAGCTGTTCTKCATAAGACYTGTTCTCCAGACCCTTCACCAGCTTCGTTGCCCTTCTCTGGACACGCTCCAGCACCTCAATGTCCTTCTTGTAGTGAGGGGCCCAAAACTGAACACAGTATTCGAGGTGCGGCCTCACCAGTGCCGAGTACAGGGGCACGATCACCTCCCTMCKCCTGCTGGCCACACTATTCCTGACACAGGCCAGGATGCCRTTGGCCTTCTTGGCCACCTGGGCACACTGCCGGCTCATGTTCAGCYGGCTGTCGACCAGCACCCCCAGGTCCTTTTCTGCCGGGCAGCTTTCCARCCACTCTTCCCCAAGCCTGTAGCATTGCAAACTCGTTGCTATATCTGTGCTCTCATTTCCACCACCTAACCTATCATATGAGCCGCTCTTCTGCTTCATCCATTTTACAATAGTGCGGAACAAAACTATAACAATTTAGCAGGAACATCCAACTAATAGATTTAAGTGGCAGATATTGGCACAAAAGCTTTCAGAATACAGTTATATCAATTAATTAAATCAACTGCTAATGTGATCCTTTAAGAAACACTCATTAACTGCAGGCGATGCAGCTTGTCTGAAAAGCTTATGAAATACAGCCTTAACMAAACAGATGCACAGAAGAATAACAGAAGAAACCAGCTGTCTCAAAGAGGACTGAAGCTAGACCATAGAAACCACTGGCAATTGTGCAGGAAAGAGTGGTGGCTGGCACCTAGAGCTGCAATAAGTGATTTACCAAATGAATGGCTACATCTTCCTGAAACCTACAGAGAAGCTGCCAAGGCAACTTTCGTGCTTGAGGAGCCAGATGYCCCAAAAGGATCGGGAAGAGACTGTCACCAACCCCAAAGAAGATACGAAGTGCATTAGTGACTAAAGACTCTCTCAGAACTGCTTAGTGGATACCAGAAAACACATTCCCCAGGTAAAGCCAAAAAAGCTTCTCAGCCTTCCCCAGACTCCCTCTGACTTCTGTCCTGTGCCCCTTGCCCACACTAGACAGCTCGGACCAGATCACAAGTGACTAGATGGCTCCAAGAAAAAGAATGATGGAGTCTGGGGCACAGGTACAGTTCTCATCCATGGTCCCAGGTGGGTGTCCCATCCTGCACTTAGGAGTAAATAGAAAATGGCCTTCTCCTAAGTATCTTTAATACTAAAAAGCTGCTCTTGAAACTTTCCAACACCAAAAAGTTAGCTGAGATGCTCAAATAAGATAATTTGCATTAAAATATTCCTAAAGAGATAAATTCACATTTCTAAGAAAGGAAGAAGTGAAACCAAAGAACAAGAAGAATTTACCTCAGAAACTTAAGCAGCAGCAAGTCAGTGTCTCAGTGGAAACTAATGCAAAGGCTATTGGCACATGCGAGCSCTGGCAGTTATTGTAGGAGACTACATATTAAATGCACAGAAGCAGTCTACCAGATTGGAAAAAAAGACAATTAAAAAAAAAACAAAAAAGGGAGGGAAACAAAAGACTGAGAATTTAATAAGAGACCCCTGGCACAAAACTGAAGAAGAAATATGAAGAAAAAAGCCACATGAAGATAGAAGATGGTAACTAAGGGTAAATACAAAGTGACAGCACACTGTTATAATTCTAGAAGTCAACGGGCTGAAATCAAAGGCTGAGATGGTACTCCTTCTATGAAAAAAATCTCATGGTCTGAATCTTTGCCTCCCTTCTCTGTACACCAAAAAATAAAACCCACTGAAAATACACAGACTGAATGTATAAGAAACAATGACTTGCACGTAAGGACTTTTAGCAAATGTGATGTTGCTTTATGACACAGAACAAAGTGTTTTTGTTATTACACAAGGCTACGTATCCAGTGAGGTTGCAACCCATTGAAAATATTTTGGCTTATACAGCCATATTATTCAGAGGAATTAGTGCTTGATAACGCTCCACTTGCACTGAACATGCTCCCACCCTTTATCATCCCTGGGCTGAGGTAAGCCGCGGGTGCTGCGGAGGGAGCTGGGCTCTCCCTGCTGCTCCCAGTGCCCTCTTGCTGGCACACGGGATTGTGTGGAGTAAGGTGACACCAACCTCAAATGAAGAGAGTGGATGAGAAAAGAGACYGGGACAAGACAACATCAGTGCTGAGTTGTGTATAAAAGAAAGCAAACAGACATTTACTCAAAATGCCACTTCCATCCTGTTGAATCTTGTGTACACATCAGGATTTTCTGGACTGTATACATAGTTAGCTACTGGGGTAAACACAGCACTTTTTTCCATGCATTCATTATGCCCATACCTGGGAGTTTTACTGGAAGGACTGTCATGAAGACAAGTTACACAGTGCAGGGCATCACACGCCCAAAAGTGGTCCAGAGAGAAGAAAATTTCCAGTGCCATATGGTGTCTAGCCCCACTGCTTACCTAAAGTGGATGCCTGCAGGCATTCTCCTAACCTGTATCCTTTTGTTTCTGTGCGCGCTGTACAGGCACACCTCTGAGCACCRCGCTGCAACGCTGAGAGCTGCCAGCAAGAGGACACTAATGCTGCTGAGGAAGCACATGGCACCTCTCACTTTAGACAGMACTTATGATGATACAAGACTGGATACACATTTCTTCCCTTGTCACTATCTGCTTCAGAGACAGGAAGAGGAGGTGCCACTAGTTTGATATAGTTTTTTCCACTCATGGATGTGGATAGAATGCTATCTTGGCTTGCCCACTCAGGGCAGCTAACCTAAGCAATTTCATTTCACAGGAGATAAAAGCTGAAATAAAAACCTGAAGGTGAAGCAATATGCATTGCTGAGAAAAGAAACCCACTTGATCTGGGACATGCTTCTGGCCTCCTGAAGACATACTTCTTCCTTCCCTGCCCCAAAGGCTTGTTCTTTAGGCATGTCTGTCTTGCTAAGAACTTGGGCTTTAAAAACTCCTTCCGAAGATTTTGGAAGTGAACTACTGTCTGCAGTGGCACAGCGGTTGTGCACACACTGGGCTACTTACCAGGCTCTGCTAATAAGCAGGCTTTCAACCAGACATCCCTTGGAATAGACGTTCCTTTGCTTTCAAACCAGCAACAAATCTGCACGTTGGGCACCAKATGCACCAAAAGTGAGAAAGTCAAAGCAGTAGCTGGAAAACTCAGCTTCTTCCCTCAAAGATAACATTTCCACTATTTCAGTTGCATGCCTGATCTCATCCAGGCCAGCCTTGCCATCGGCGTAGCTCGAGGAGAGCGCACCGGTGGGCTGGGCCACGCAGGGGGCAGAAGCTTCCAGGGTGACAGCTTTGCCTCTGCAAAGTCCGTGCTGGCTGTCAGTGCGCAGCCGGTCTCGTACTCTGTGTACAGCTAAAATGGTCAGTGACAAATGAAGAAAGGCACTTYATGTGTATATGGTGTACGACACAAACTAGCTCCTGGCCGATATTATTTCTTTTTGCATCTGTTTAACCTTGATCTATCTAGGTTTGCTCAATTAATTTGGGGATTCTGTTGACATTTGAAAACAAGACAATCTCTTGAGATACAACTGCTCACCGCCACATGAACCGAATTTAGGAACATTATTTAGTCAGAGCTTAACACTTGCAGGGAAATGCAGARAAATGTGTAATTGAAGGACTTCAAGATGTTATTGTGTCACAGAACAGCTTTATTCCTATCTTTAAAACTCCAAATTACAAAAGCTTCAGTGTCACTCTCTGTTTGTCTTTGCCTTATCATTCCATCCCAATCTAAAAAGCATCGGTCAGCAACTTCTTTGCCAATAATTTGGCAAATGTTGGTCTCTGAAATCTAAGCCAAAAGGGTAAATGCAACCAAATACTGGTTTCTGTTCTGTAAATAAATTGAGCTATTCAGCTCTGTGTTGAACTAAAGAAACCAAAGCAGCAGCACAGTGACTTTTACGTGACACAGTAGTACTTTAGACAAACTACATTCTTCACTTTATTGACTGTACTTGATAAGACCATTCTGACATCTTAAAAAATAAAATAAAGTTTAACTTAATGCTGTTTAATTTAGCATTGTTATCATAAGCATTTTTCTTCACAAACAAATAAAATAAAAAGGGCTTGGACATAAAAATACACTCACAGGGAGAGCTGGGGAAGAAACAGAAAAGCACATGTAAAACCTCAGGGTTTTTTAAGCTATAAATAAATAGCACGTTTAGATCAAATTAATAGCATACGAACTCCAAGCACTGAACCTCACAGAAGCATGCTTCCTGCCCCAAACTAGCAGACAGCCTAAAAAATGTTCTAAAAATAGATTTCTTTCTTTTCTTTTTCTTTAAGATGCCTTACACAAATAAACAGCAATTTGTAACATTTATAACTCACACACAACAAACTAACCTTCTAGTCCTCTGCAACAGGACCTTTCTCAGGACTAAAACCCTTACCATTATTTGATTGTCCAACTGAACTGAGATAAACTAGTAAAACAGAAATCCTAATTAAAAACATGCCTGATATGTATTTTACTTTCCCTAGGTAACAGAAATATACTGCTGATAGCACATTTTAGTGTAATTGTTCTTTTCACAGAATGTTTTAAAGTAATTGGAAAAAAAGAAAGAAGATTTTCTCCCTAAGACATTCCAAATACTGCTGGTCACATAAATCACAAAATAGGGCAATGAAGCATGATCGATATTTGTACAATCCATTTCTATGCACAGATATCAGTCTTTTGTTATACCAGTGTGCTATCCAAAACACATATTGTTTCTAGGACATTTCTGTGGATTATACCACTAAACTGCACATTTAGAAATAAAGAACAAGTTTAAGCCTGATGTATTTGAAAACTTGCTTTCAAATCCAACTTCTATGATATTAGCTTCCAGCTGATAACAGAACTCACTCAATTTATCTTACCTAGATTTTATACGACTACCAATTATTTTTATTTCTTTAAAAARCATTATGTACTTTTTTATATTTAGCTATATTCATTACGCATGGATACATTTCTTAAATGCCCTATATATGTTGAAACACATGCATAGCATCAGATGAAAAATACATAAGAGTTTACGGTGGAAAAAAAATACCTATCAGATTTCAATTTTTAAAAAGTCATTATAATAAAATATTGGAAGTATGAAAAGAAATAGATTTTCCTACCAGAAATTGTATCTTGACCAATTTGGCTCCCACATACTCCTGTGTTCCACTGAATCAATTTCACACTTACTCACCTCCCTGTTTCTGTGATGTGGTTTATTCATTGGTTTGATATTGCCATAGCAACTCCGCAACATGGTAACATGTTAGCCAAGCAATGCTGCTCACCTCCCACTGTATATGGTGAATAGCTGCCYGGTACATATAGCATAATATTTTGATGTATATTGATTTCTGCTTCCTACCATTAAGCTACCGGTTTAACATCACCAATCTCAACTCTGCATTTAACAATCTTTCATCATGACCTTCACAGTATTTAATTTGTAGTGGTCTTAGCTTAATTATAAAAATTAGCTACTACCTCAGAAGTAAAACCAGGATATTTCGACTATAAATTCCAACTAATGCATTTGGACAGTTTTSAACAACCGGAAAAACAAACAGCACTTCTTCCACCCCAAAAATTCAGGGCTTCTCCAGCATTCGTGCATTTTTGCCCCACGCAAGCAAACATATGCAAATCAAAGATCAGACTGTGCTAGCATGGGAGAGCACAAAYACTCAATTTAAGAAGCTTTCCCATCTGAGCATGTGGCCTGGAGGGAGTGGAGACCCTCTGCCCCCCACCRTGCCTCCCCAGAAACCCGCCAGCAAACTGGGTGGTGGCTGGTAAGGGACAGGGATGGTGCTTTCTCCCCAGAAGGGATGCAGCGATGGCTGAGCCCGTCGGATGGCAGGAAGGGATGCTCCGGCAGCTTCTGCGTCCACAACCTCCCCTCAAACAGCGGGGGCTCGCAGCATGCTCTGAATTACTAACTGGAGGCAGTATGYCTCCTCCATTTGTATAAAATGAAACCCAAAACAAAACAACATGTCAGAACAAAGGCAGGATCTCTGCTGCAGCAAGCCATAGAGGTTTTAAAGCTAGAAAGTCTACCACATCAATACTATGCAAATCAGGGCATCCCCAAACACAGATTTGGATCATAGCAAGGAGACTAGGCAATCATCCAGGGCAATAGTGTGAGTGGGAGTTGGAACTGTCTCATTGACTGAGTCTTTATCTTCACAAGTTGGCAACTGTTTCACAACTGTGCTTACTCACAGTGGAAACATCCTTATGTTTGTACTAGGTTGCACCACGGCTTGACCTAACTGGGTTTTAAGAAAAGCAGTTTATTTACTCTAAGACACTCTTGGACAAGTCTCATAAAACACAGAGAATCTGACTACACGTAACACAGAAAAGCAGAATGGAGACCAGCGACACCTTAGGATTGAACGTATCTCTGAATGTGGTGACGTAGCGGGACACCTCCTTCTACCTACCTAATAACATCACCGCTGTTTCAGACCACACTATACTTAAGCTCAAAGGTTAAATGCTGTTGTTTGCCTTAAGTTAAGTGTAAAACACATCTGTGAGACAGTATGAGTTTCACAATCGAAATTCAAGTTACTGCCACGTTGCTATAACACACCAAGTTTTGTGATCTGAGACATACCACGAAAACATCTCTGCATGGACTAGCAACCAAGGGCTTTAATTTCTTTCCCCAGCAGAGCTGAAACCAGCATTTTGGTCTGGGATCTCTTTAGATTATATCAAGGAAAAGATGCGGAGTAGGGCCGAGATGGAGAAAAGCATTTTGAAGTAAAAGTTGTTTCAGTTCCTGACTACGCTTTCCAACAAGCAAACACAAGAGCTATGAAAGTGCTGTAAGGTGAATTCCGTTGTGCTCCAGCACAGCAACAGCAGCACTAATTGTGCAGAACGGGCAAAGGGTTTTCTATTACAATTTCCTATAACTTAGCCTTGATTTGTTCTCAACCAAAAGAAGTTATCCAAAATCCCAGGAGATATAGGTACTCTACACTCAGTAATGATCCTACAATAGTTGTTTCCACGGAGAGCACGGAGAGGCCAGCTTTTTTGGGGGGGTTGGATAGGGGAGATGTGGGGGSGAATAGGGGGTACTAAAGAAAACAATGAATTCATATGATCTGTACACTCTACTAGGAAATCATGCCTTTTTTGCTTACTGTCCTGGTTCCGGCTGAGACAGAGTTAGCACTACCCTAGCTACTGGGAAGAAAGTTATGTTTTGGGTTTGGTATGAGAGGAACATTGATGGCCCACTGATGTCTTCGTTGTTGCTGTGTGGCATGGCTCTTGCACCAGGGACTTTTCGTCTTTCCATGCTCTGCCAGGTGCATGGGAAGCTGGGGTAGCTGACCCAGCTGGCCAATGGGGTATTTCATGTGACATCATGTTGAGTATATAATTAGGAGGTGTGGTGCAGGAAAGGGCAGGGCTCTCACGGTTCGGGATACGCAGGGTGTTGGTCAGCGGGTGGTGAGCAGTTACACTGTGCATCGCCTGCTTTGTATATTCTATTATTGTCATTATCACTGTTATTATTACTGTTCTACTTTGTTTTATTTCAATTATTAAACTGTTTTTATCTCAACCCATGAGTTTTCCTACTTGTGCCCTCCCGATTCTCTCCCCCATCCCACCCGAGAGGGTGGTGAGCAAGCAGCTGCGTGGTGTTTAGTTGCTGGCTGGGGTTAAACCACAACACTTATGGACAACTCTTACAGCAGTGCAAATAGCTAGGTGATTGTTCTTTTCTTCTAGCAAAATTTGTGATGGCTCTATGCTTCTAGGCAATTTGCAATATTAATTCTCTYAACATATTTTGTTTTCTCTTTGACAAATAAGGAGCTCTAAGAAGGAGTTAAAAGAAAAATTACATTCTGCCTAATGTGAGAGCTTATTTCATCTGAGTACACACTCAATTTATAGTGACCTTTGCTGGAACTCTTACAGTTAGTACACTGCAAAGGCATCTAAGCAAAATTAAACATTAGCAACTGGTCTGGTGTCTGCCATCCCCTTCATCCCCTTAGTAAAGAATTTGAATCTTCAGACCCCAATGAAGTTATCTGCTTCCATCTAAAGGACTTCAAGTAGGGGCCAGATGAGAGCTATCTGTGYGTACACAGACTGTTAACTCATGACCAAAAATGGGGCATGAATACGTAAAGATACTCAGTGTCATTCCCATAGGYATGTGTCCCACGGACACATTTTTGAAAACAAGCAATAGTACAGTAGTAGTAGAGTTTCCACATGAATACTTAAACTTTGAATAATCCCAAAACTATGAATCTACAAACAAAACAAAATCCAACTCAACAATAACCAAATCTAAACGTCACTAGCAGCTTAACCTAAATCTACATGAAGGTTCAGAAAGGACACTGATACCACCCTCACTTCCCTTTTGCTCCCGTGGTCTCAGCAACTGCACAAACTGAATTCCTGAGCAAATCAAACATAAGAATTATTTCGCTCCTAAGTATTAATATGAAAGTTAAACAAGGAAAATGCAACTGAACATGATACAGTAATTTCCTTACAGGTCCAAAGCAGTCCTCCCTTTCAGCAGTAYGGAGACTGTGGCCAGAAGTTCTTGGTAAACATTAAAGTTGCAGTCACATGAACTAAAGTCCAACTTCAGTTTGCATAGAGTCCCATTAGCTTTGACACTCTCTCCAGCTCTTTCATCCCTAGATTTGTAGCATTCATATTATCTTTTGTGAACACTTGCTTCTCATTCCTTCTCTGCTACCACCCTGGTTTCTTATGCAGGTCTTACAAAACTGTAAGACTGCTAGAATAAAAGCCACATTTTAGCTACTTATCAGACTGTAACACTTATTTCAAGTCACAGAGCCAACACACACAGACACTAAATTGCAACAGCATAGCCTTGCTTTTGCTAAGGGTGAGATGTCACCTTTGGGGAACTATCATGGGCTCCTCTCCAGACTTGGCATTTCCCAGGCCCAGAAACCCACAGATACAGTGGGTACTTCACAGACCTTAGTGCCAAGGCACACGCAGTCACACTAGGATGGTTTGACACCTTTGGGCTTCATGCAGTACCAGGAATCATTTTTCTTTATCTCCATCCTCTGAGCAAGGCCACAACTCAAAAAGCATTTTATATCCAGTCATACCTGACACATCGGCTGCCAATCAGATCTTTCTGAATTAAAACAAAAGGTCATACAACATGACCTTGGCTTCAATTTCAGTTATTTGTTAATTTAGACCAAATGAGAGGAATGACAGCTCTGATTTTACATAAAGATTCCAATCCCTGTATATAATTCCTTTAAAATGCACCCATGGGTACCTTTATATTCTCCCAGCAGAAGTGCAGCTCTGTACAAATGCAATTTTGACTTGCTGAGACTCTCAGATTAGTCTGTAAAAAACAGTAAATACACCTGGAGACTTGCAAAACATCCTGGATGAAAAGCATTCATATTTTGAGCAGCCTTTTTTTTTTTTTTTTTAATCAACAGACAGTATTGCAATAACAGAAAATTAGCTTGATAAAATGGGTGATTCAAACAGACAAAATGGGTTGTCAGCAAATAAATTGATGCCAATATAAGCAATCATCGGGTCACATCAGGCAAGCTGTGCAAGCAGAAAATGAAGGGACCGCAAGTCAGTCCCTATCCAGTAAAACAATTGGTGATATCTTAATTTGTATTTAGAGATCTTTATCAGAGATGCTATTTTAGGCTTGACATGTATTGCTATGACACAGTATTATTTTTGATTGATTGCACCCTTCTCTCTTCATCAATATGAACCAACACAGATATACAATGGACTGTCTTTAATGGCAAACAGGTATTTATTATATTGTCGAAGATTACCATCAGTGCATAATGTGGTCTTTTTTAACATTTAATATCTTTTTTTTTTTTTAATACAGTCTGCCGGGCAAACTTAAATCAGAGGGAAGAAAGACTTCATTAAAGAAGACTCATTCTGATTTCTGTTGCACCACAAGGACTAGGTAAAGCCTTACACAGACTTCTAATGAGAACTTTGAAAAAGGCTCAATTCAGCAAAATGCTAACTGCTCTTACAAGAGTTTTAGCACCTTTAGCTTCTTCAGATTAGAAAGGTCCTATACCCATCACACTGTTAGTTTTAATGACTACGTTACACACGTGTTCTATTTTCATTTACCCAGTTACTTAATAATAACAATAATATTAAAGAACAGCTTGTGTGGGACACAGACAAAATAGTTATGTATCTGTATAACTTCATTCATATGAGCAGGTGAACAAATTTGAATTTGAGTGCACAGTGCTTACTTTTATATTTCAAATTACAATCATATTAGTTTTAGAAATTACTATGTAAAGTCATGCTCATCCTTCCTTGCCAGATCAGGCCCTTCAAAAATTTGCTTTCATGCCTTTATTCCCTTACCTGTGCATGCTGACAGTAGAACAGTGCTATTAACAAAACACCTGAAGAAAAGGGAGTACTGTTTCACGTTTGTGTTTGGCAATCCACAACATTTTAAATAGGCCTTTAAAATGAAAGAGTACTTTTTCCTAAAATAAATTAACACAGTAGAATCTGTTTTTATGCCAAATTAATGTAAAATGAGTCTGAGAAAATACCCCTCATATATTTGAACTTGACAGGAATTATTAGATGAGTACATTCGGCATCTAGTGCTGACTAAACACAGAAGAGTTCAGTTGCTGTTACAATTATGAAAACATCTATGAAAATCAAGAGCCATCACAACCAAGCCTAATTTTCTTCAGGAGTCTTAATACATGGCATTCAACAAGATAATGAAACAGATAATGTAATAGGATCCCTGGTTTGTATTGCTACTGGTTTTCCCTACAGCTTTGTTCCTTGTGTTTCTGTCAATGGCTCTATTTAGTAGTGTTGTTTATCACATATATATTTTTATGTGTGCTCTGATGTAGTAAAGTTGTTACCTTGATTCCAATACATTGATACAAACTCATCCAGCTTTGCTATGGCAAAGTTAAAATTATTTGATTCACCATGCTAAAGCTGCAGGATTTTGATTGCCCCTTGTAACATGTAGTGTATGCCCAGCATCTCTTTAACCCACCCAGGACTTAATCAGTGTCTACAGATGAAATATGCTAAAAGTATTACTCAAATCAATTTGCAAAAATCACCACGTCTCACCTCCCCTCTGATTTCAAGTAATAAATCTGCTCTTAGCACTACTATAAAAAATAAGGAGTTTACTTTTGGAGCACCTACCCAATATCAGCGAGATTAGAATTCAACTTTACTCCACAAACCAATTTAGCCCATAAAGAAGATTCTACTGCTACATACTCATTGTTTGGAAATAGCTATACCAGCACTGAAAAYGGATATCCTTTGCAGTTGCTTTGGGGAGATGAGCAAATTGTTATTTGTATTTCATAACAGACCTCTTTAGCCTCTGTAGTGGCAGACAGCTGAAAGACAGGACAACCAAAGCCAAGCAGAAAAACCACGAGGTGAATAACGRGCATGAGCTAGGAAGCAATTGTTAAATACGCAGTAGCAGCTGAGTGATTGGAGGGACTGATAACAGTCCCGAGCAATCAAATGATATTGGATTAATTCCTGACTCAAAAGTTATTATCCTCTCTGCAGAAGTGAAGCTACAGATCCATTAATAAAAAGAGAGGCATTGTAAAATATGAGCAGTTATACCAATTCTCTGTTTTGCTAGCTGTTTGAACAAGATGTCAATAAATAAGAGATCATTATAATTGGCTTCTACTATTGTACAGTATGAACTCTTTTCTAACAGAAAAAAAGAACAAAAGCAATAGGACACCTCTGCGTACGCACTGTTTTCATTGAAGTATGGTTTTGACAGTGGGCTTTTTTGACACTAGGRTCCAGCAGTAACTTTGTGACTGTCTTGCAACACACATGAGCACTGTTTAACTTAAATCCTATGTAGTTCTTTATTTAACGTTTGCAGTTTTTTTGTTTTCTACATAGCAGAAAGCCCCCAACACTAGAATCAGGAAGATTTACCAGGCCTGATTCCTTGCACTCATACAGCTTTTAGCATTAGGGGCAGATTTTGTTTTTGTCTGAAAGAAAAAAAAGCACCTCACTTCACATGAGCTGGATCCAGCATCACCATAGTTTTTACTGTCCACTTTAGTGGAAAAAAAAAAAAAAAATTCTCCTGGAATTTGATGAGACAAAAAGTTCTCTGCAAGTTCTGTCCCTTCAACAAACGTGGACATTTCTCTGCATACTGATTATTTTTACATTTCTTCCCCCCCCCTGTAAGTCTTAAAGCTATGCATAAGACTTTTGAGGCAGTAGGTTATCAAGGCATGAGTTCATGCAGCTCATCATTATCTAGATCTCATTATTAAAAATTTGATTTTGGATGCATAAACTACCCTGTTCTTTCAAGGAATCTTGTAACAGGGTGTGCTGAAGAATCACCTTTTAAGTTGTTAAAGACCAGGATAGCCCAAGCATCTGCTTCTGTTGTGAGTGGAATGAATTGAAGAAACAGCTCCATAAATGTCTTTGAGGTTTCCCTTGCCCCCATTCTACCTATATATGGGTTTCTGTTACTCAGGTCCTACCTTCCTCAAGACAGTAACTTCACTGATTCGAAAGAGAAAGGGAAAAATCAAGAGCTTACAGACAATGTCAACAGACCCCCTGGGATACAAAGTTGAACTCAGATTTCTGAAGACTACAGCAAAGCAACTCCTGGTTTTACAGTCCATATGGTAAATATGGTAGTAGGTAGATTAGAGAAGCATTATGTCAGGAAATATGAGCTGCCCCACCTTGCTGTTTCCACACCACGTAAAATGTGTTGTGAGGAACAATGCTGAAAGGTGCTGAACATCATCCTTCCTAAAAAGGTTACACAGCACTAAGGGCAGTTCATCACCCCATAGGATTTAGAGCCCTATGAGACAAAGCTTTACAATCCAGACACTACAGTTTGCTGAAACAGGACTATATATTACATTTCTTGTGAGGGTTTGTCCTGCCTACTACTGCCCCCATTTCTGGCTTTGTACACCTTTGTGCACCACCGGAGTGACCAAAAAATACGCAAGAGTTCTTTTCGTCCTTCTGCTTTTCAAAATTTCTTTACGGAAGACCTACTTGAAACTCATTTCTCCACTTTTCCTCCTCATCCAAAAACTTTAAGGTAAGAGCAGCACATTAAAAGTCCAGGAGGAAAATTTTTGAGTGTTAAAAACAAGCATCTTGGAATGGAAAACAAGACGACAAATGTAACCATAGTATTAGTGGCACCTGCTTTAGTACTAACACATGCAAGCTCAGTTATGTGAACATATTCTGGAAACAATAAAAAGGATTAGATATTCAAACAATAACTAAAAAAATTCTGGGGGTGAGAGTAAGAGGCAAGAGAGGGATGGAACCGCTTATCCTGTGGGAGAGTTTTACCTAGGGATGGAGACAGTCACAGATGCGCACACAGTCTGACACCGAGCTGATGGCAACTGCTCTCGATGCTACCTTTAAGCCCATTGCTGGTGACACCTGAACAACTTGACACAGGAACCTCCTACACAACAAATGCTAACACTGAGTCAAAATGTCAGTTTTAAAACTAATCCACAGCATTATCTGTGACATTTCTGCGGTAGCCCTGGTGCTAACCTTCATCCTTCTTGCTGCTAAGTTAACAAGTGTTAACAAGAAGTTAACAGCTTCAGATCTACATCCTTTGTAGCCTTTTCACACCAGCTTGCTGGCATATCTATTATCTAGCAAGACAACTAAGTCTACTATATTTTTTTTCTTAAACTACAAGCAAAAAGGTTCAGGTTAGCTATCAGAAGATCACTAGCATAAGTACGTGAAGCTTTCATTGTAGGAAGACTTTAAAAACACATTAAAGTCTGATTAAAGCTTCACCCAGCACAAATCCTCTCAGCTGGATCTCCACCTCAGGTAGCGCTAACCGTCCTGACAGGGAGCAAGGCAAGGACCAAAGTTCAGCCCCTGAATTTCCCTCAGGGGTCTCTTAGTGGCCCCATGGGTTTCCCTTGGCCCATTTTTCCAAAGCACCACATGCATCCATCCACATTTGCAGTTTGGTTCAGTGAGCTTCTGCTCCTAGAAGTCCTGCTTTTGAGGTTCACAGCCTCTGCACAATTAGACAAACATTGGCTGAGAAAAAAGAGGAAGAGATTATTTTTTCCTTGGAGCAGGGAGATAAACTATACAAGTTCTCCAGGTTTTCCAGCCCTATTTCTCTATTATTCTGTATTTGAGAGACTGGGAAAGGAAAGTTAGGACTCAGCTCCCTCCCACTTCCCCCGGGTCACTGGTAATCAGTCCTGGAAAGAAGCAACCAGCCAGCCAAAACAACATCACCTTTCACAGTGCACGTCCTTGCCGTCACCAGCAGATATGGCAAATCAGGAGCTTGCGGCCCTCCTCCTGAGACCACGTGCACACAGTCTACTCTGTAGACACAAGCAGAGCTACACAGCTACAACTGCACTAACACGGCCTCGAGGCAAGGCAGGTCTAACCTAAGAAATAGATGGATATTTAGAGATGGGGTCAGCGATGGTCAGTTAGTACATATTTAACTTGTGCAAAATGACATTTAAAACTATTAGTCAAATCATTTTCCAGCACGAGGAGCTGCTATGCTTTGACTGAAGCCGAATACACAGACGTTGCATTACTGTATGTGGTACCTCACCCTGGGACAGATTTATTTTGGATTCAATCTGCATCCGAGCAATTCACAGCCATAGGAATACACGCTGCTGCAGCTGCACCCATTTCTATTTGTCTGACAGTTGGYCAGGAGGCACAGACAAGGCAGCGTGTTGTGCTTTAAAGATTTCTTACCCCTTACCAGCCTAGGCACCATAAAATATTTATAGACTATTTTGGGTGGCATTTCATTGCAAATTCCATATGCTTAGCTGAACTACTCAATGCTCAGAATGACAATAAAGAGAAGATTACATCTGAATGCACCGTAGCAAGTATTTTCCCCTTTAGCTGCTATAGCCCATTATCTCCTAAAATAAACAGTGCACAGCCTGCTTGCTCCATCAGCTGAGTTCCGCAGTGTTAGACACCTCTGTGCAGCATAAGGATGTACGTGGCTCAACCATCTACTCCAGGGTACAGTCTCATCTCCATTCATGGATATTTGCACACACACTTGCCCTTGCACCAAGAGGAGAATAGAGCCTAAAGGGTGTGAGTTCTTTAATATGGTGTATAATAGGAAAGGGAGAGAAGCAAGGCTGCTACAGATCCTTTCTCCAAGCAAACTGTATAGTTTTGCTCTTAGCTATAGGTACAACCATGTGATGATGCAGCACTTAAAATAAAAAAGAAAATTCCTAGTAATTTCTGAGGGAACCAAATAAGAAGAGTGTCTGATCTCCAGAATAATTTAATGCATACTGAAGGGAAACAGCCACTATTATGGAAAATTCCTTTAAATAATTTGTACTCATACGTCATCACAAATTAACAAGGAGGCTGAAGTAAGATATGTAACTTCAGGACATGCAGTAACTCATCTCTGCTGCACCATCATACATTTGTTCTTGCGTATATGGTCCAGCAAAGCTGGATAACAATGTCATATATAAGGTTAGCTTTGCAGGGAAAGACAGACAGTGCAGTCTGAGACGCAAGACAACAGAAGAAGAAAGTGCCAGCTAACTGAATGGGTTTGAAGTCTCTCTTACCTTCCTTGCAGAAGAAACTGTGTCTACCATATTAAGCTAGTACTATGGGTAACCAATCTAGTGGAAAGGATGATCTTTTTGAGGCTACTGTAATATTTAGGATCCTAAAGCAGCTCATTGGATCAGCTACCTAGTGATAAAGCAGTTTGGGTAATCTCAGCTACATCCAACGATGAACTCTGGCCAAATGTCAGAGCTTTTAGTCTGCTTTGACTAAAGCTGGCCAGGCACCAGCCTTGTACAACAGCTCCAGCACAAAGAGGGCTGCACGCAGTCCTTCAAACATTTCTCTCTATTTTTTCTTTGTGTCACTTGAATGGAAATTTTGCAATCTATGCAAGTGTAAAGGGTTTTTTTTGCCCAGGCTTTAAACATTAAATTGATCTCTCGGGATCTATTTTATATCACTTCATACATCCTTCTTTTTCTCCACCACACTGACAGCTCATAAAGTCTACTAATGTTTATTTTAAATACAGAAGAACTGCATGTTTTTCTCCTCATTTCCCTTCCCGCTTTCTGCCTGTTTAGAGCTGAAAGACAGCACCTTTTGCGTTAAATCATGACCAGGCCCATTAACGTTAGGGAACCTTCCCCATTAAAAAGGCAATATATTGATATGCGACCACTCCACTCCCAAAAGCTTTTTTTCAACACTTCATTAACACTTTTCACTGCTGAACCATTATATCCTCCCAAAGTGCGTCTTTATTGTTCCGTTTCCTCAGTATACCACTAACAACACAACAAAAGGAGAGGCGGCACTTGCGGATAAATCAGTCAAACTTCCCATCRGGTTTCCCTTCCGCGCTCCTGCCATCTGTGCTGGCTGCCGCAGCACTACATATGTTTCCAGACAATACCGCACAGGTCACACACCAGGCTCCAGCCACTTGCGTCTGCTGTTGTGATTGTCACGGTCCAGTACTGCTGCTGTCTGCCGTCACGGGTACGTCTGCGGGGACAGCTTCCAGTCCCCTGCACTGGGGCACACAGCTGAGCCCCCAGCACTACAGATGCCCTTCTCCTCAGGAAAACTGGCGACCCATCCCCTGGTTCATACTGTGTAATTTATGAATCGCAGATTTCAAGACTTGAGAGGCAACATGTCATATTTTGAATGRCCTGTTTTACTCCCAAGATTATCAGATTAAACTGTCTTTTTGGCAAAAAACAGTATTTTCGAAGAAATAAATAAGCAGGAAGCTTAAATMATAAGCAAAGTTAGGAATATGTGAACACTTCTTTCTACTAAATTAACACCGGCAAAAGACAGAATGAAATATTGATCTATGTTTCTGAATTAGCTTTCTGAGGTTTGCAACCACCTTTTCACAGCAGTGAACGTAGCGCAGCAAAAACATTGATCATCACTCACTTTGCAAGCTGAACTGCATGGATCGTTTATGGTTGACTTGTTAATTAAATACGGTAGCAGAATCCCTGATTAGTCCCATCTTTATAAGAACACCATTAAAATACTGTTTTTCAATTTAGGAAACATCATCTCTGCATACAGTAGCCATTGTAATATTCCTGCCYAAATACAATACTTCATTCATTACCTTGACAGGTCACATCACTTAGGCCGTCCACAGGAATATATTTCATCAGCTTGCAAATGCTATCTCTGTTTCCATGTAGAAGCCCCACATGCACGACGTCTCCTTTTTAATCTCACATCATCATTTTCATAAACCAGTGGGCACAAAAAACAAACCCACAAACAAGAGAATTGCAATAGGTTATTATTTGGAGTTGTTTGCCAAATATTTGCCAAATTCATTATTTGGCACCACAAAAAATGACTGTTTAGCTGAAGAATTCTCTTCTTCCCATTTTCCATTTTTTTTTTCAGTTTCTAGCAATGTATGCAAAATGGGAAAAATACTTCTCTACAAATGTTCAATAAGGAACCCAAACAGGTTSAGTACAGCTCTGTCCTTAATCCTTTTATATTGCATATTACAGTATGAACATGAGCATGTACAACATAGTGCAACAGCTGTGGGTGTCTTATTTTTGATTTACCATGTGATGCATCAGTAACGTTGATACAATCTAGCCCTACCTTCCCTCAAGTATGGCATCCAAGGTCCRCACTTGTTCCTTCAAAAGACAGACAGCAACTGCCCCTGGGAAAAATACTCAAGAAGCCCTCAGAAAATTGGTAGCTAAAATGGGATTCTTTTTTGAAAGTTTCTGTGAACACCTCATGCAATCAAAYTGACTTAACACTTTTATATATGCAYGTACATATTTTATATATATATACACACACATACACAGAGGCATCCTTCAAAATTTAAAAATATTAATTTAGGGACTGCAAGACTGAACATATGATGATTAAATGACTAGCACTTTGAAATGGTGAGGTAGCAATACTGCTAAAATACATTCTGAGATTCAACCCTGCCTTCATTAGGCAGATAAAGTCATCACTGTGGAAGTGTAAGATTGTCTTTTTGGCTAGTACTTAATCAGGCTTCAAGTATGTATTGCTAATAACTGTGAATAATAAATTAATTCAAAGACTGGAGCATACATGCGTATAGAAGACTGATGAATGGTTGTTAAGTGGTCTGTTCCAGAGACAGGAAATCTCTTACATACTTTTACAAAGTGTATTTATCCATTATCACAAATCCTTAATAAGAACTTTACTGTTTTCTATTTCAAATATACACAAAAGCAAATTTTAGGAAATAGTAACTTATAAAACAAAACAGAGACCAAATGAAGAACCAAATGGTTGTTCTTTCGTACGCTCTGTTTTTAAGGAGGTGCAATTGATCCACTTCCAGTGGAGTTCTTCTGATGCATGTTTCTCATGTAAACAAGCCAATTATTTTACAGCAAACCCTTGGTATTTTAAGAGCTTTACTTTGCCTCCATTTCTGAGGACAAAATTTCTCACCCACAAAAAGAGTATGACCTAAATTCTGTCTTTGAGGACTTCTGATATGACAGCTTTGGTGGTGAATAGATATCTACGACTCCAACTCCTGCTGCTTCAGTATGAAGAGTATTTCGCCACCCCTCCCCTAAACCTACCTTAATAAATTAAGGTGTCTATCCTCTTTTACCCCCAAAACACATCACAAAAAGAGACAGGTCTCTAAGCGTTACTCAATAATTTCCCCATTCAATGATCTAAATGTGAATTATGTAAAAGTATGGTGAGCTACTTGGGGGGCAAAAGGAAGGAGCCCATCTTAATTCTGCATGCATAATATACAGCTTTTTTGCTTATAAATGGAACTTTATGGGACCCACTTTTACACCAAACACAAGCTTTGGAAGTCCATAGCAAGAAAATATTTACTCAAATTCAGTGCACTTCTACAAGATTTTTGATTATAGATCATTAGCATATTTATACTATATTTATTACAAATAAATATTATTGCTTATTACATAAATAGTATTACAGTAACTGCACTTTTGAGACCTTTGCTTCTATAAATTGGTACAACAGCATTGATTTACACTGGAGCTAAACCAAATTACACCAGGAACAATGTAATTCACTCTAGGCTGGCACAGCTGATACTAATAGTATTTACCTTGCATCCAAACTGAGAATGARTGTCTTAATCCCATCACTGGCACGAAGAGAAAATCATGAAAGTAAATCTGTACATTTTACTGTTTTGGCTGCAAAATCTGGTCAAAATGGAGAGAGCTGTCACTAGAAGCCAAAGCCATAACGTTGTGAAAGCCAGTTGTGTCTGTGGCGTTTGCAATTGTTCACATAAATTTTGATCAACTCTGCTAGTTTTGGTGGAGACAYGACACAGTACAGGGCAATGTTTTGCGTGGGGGAAAGATAGGAAGAGGGGGTGATTTGGTGGTTAAAACATTAATATCTGCATCCTGGAATATTAATACCTACATGAAAAGGGATAGACTTTCCCATCAAATGAAGAGGTTTTGCCACAGAATTTAATTCTGCAATTCATCCTGTCTTTAATGGATTTTGCTTGCTACTATCATATACCAGGTTATGAAACAGTTCATACAGTCCTTTTGCAAAAATTAACASCATTTATTGTGTTACAGTGGTTGCAATCAAGAAGGCAGTATTTCCACACTGCTACAAAATAAGGTATTAAATGATAAACTACAGTCTCCTGTGTGCTTAGAGAAGAACCAAGATTTTGCAGATACCTTATTTAATGAGGGGGAAGTCTTTGCTTCTTTTGAATTACTTTAAATAAATACAATTTTCTTTGTTAAGGAGATACTGAATAAATTATACTAGTTAATGTGCTTTTTAGATGGACTCAATTAATATCAGATATTCACAGACCACATAATAGACTAAATCAAGATCAGTATGATGTCCCTCAGAAGATGGATAATTAAGTCTTAGCTGCAATATGCACAAAAACACAGGGTTGCAGAAAATTTCTTTCTCACCACATAGCTGAGGTTCCCATTTATTCTGAAACCATTACAGATAATGCCTCAAAACTCAGACTACATCAAGCAAAATGTATCCCTTTTCCAGAACAACGTTTTAATGCTGCACATCAATTTCTCACACAATTTGTATATGTAGTAACACATTACTTCAAGGGAAAAGGATGCATTAAAAACATATATCCATGAAGATGCAAGAGTATGTCATTTGCACTATCTTCAGTGCCAGAGACTACAGCTCCTACTTTGCCTACAGGGATTGCAATTTGGAGGGAAGATTCAGGATTATCTCAGTTACAAAAAGCTATTAATCAGTTTATGTTGCCAATATATTTTTCTCCTCGAGCACTAAAATAGTTTTGTCACATGATCATATACCCAATGCATTTAGTTTTACTGTACTCCACATTCTTAAAATAATTTTATTCCTTTTTGAATTAAGCATGTCACTTATAACCACAAATTAGTACAATTAATTCTTTAAAAGGTAAGTCCAAGAGTTGAATGATTGTATACTAGCATGGGTTCGGTTTTAATATTAAGTCTGTGAAAATGAGAAAAAGAAAAAAACCTGTATTCACTTGTTTATTATTTTCTTAAATATTGTAGATCACAAATCATAAAGTTTAAYAGAGATTCCTAATCTGACAATTCAGTTGTAGATTATGGGATTTTATATTTATGATTTGGTAGTCCACATGTAAATTATTGTATAGATTATTGTTGAAGGTTGATGTCGGCCAGCTGCCAGGCGCCCACCCAGCTGCTCTCTCACCCGCCCTCCTCAACAGGACAGAGGGAGAAAATAAGGTGGAAAAGGTCACAGATCCCGATAAGGACAGGGAGATCACTTACCAATTACGACATGGGCAAAACAGACTTGACTTAGGGAAAAATTAATTTAATTCTTTGTCAACTAGAGTAGAATGGTGAGAAAGAAAGACAARAACTACAACACCTTCCCCCATCCCTTCTTCCCAGGCTCCTTTGTTATGATGCTTCTGCTTCCTTCCCCCACCCCTGCAGGGAGATGGGGAATGGGGGGTTGTGGTCCATCCATAGCAGTTCCTCTGCGTCACTCCTTCTTTCTCACGCTTTTCCCCTGCTCCAGCATGGGTCCTTCACAAACTGCTCCAAAATGGGTCCTTCTCACAGGATGAAGTCCTTCAGGATAAACCTGCTCCTGCATGGGCCCTCCACTGGCTGCAGTTCCTTCAGGCCGTATCTACCTGCTCCAACATGGGGTCCTCCACAGCTGCAGTGTGGGTATCTGCTCTGGCATGGTTCTCCATGGGCTGCAGGGGAATCTCTGCTCCAATGCCGTGCAACTCCTCCCGCTTCTTCTTCTCTGACCTGGGTGTTCACAGGGTTGCTTCTCACACTTTTTTTCCTCACTCTGCTGTGCGGCATATTGCCYTTTCTTAAATATGTTTTCATAGAGGCTCCACCAGCTTGGCCGAGGGGCTCAGCTATGGGTGCAGTGGGTGCACAGGAGCCAGCTGGAACTGGCTGTGTTCAGCACAGGGCAGCCYCTGGTCTCTTCCCATAGAGGYCACCCCTGCAGCCCCACCRCTACCAACACCTAGATACCTATGCCCAATACAAGTATTTACTGACAAATAGGTTGTTTCCATATAACATACCAGAGAACTCAATTGATACATCTCCCAAAGCAAGAACTTAATGTCAAACAGCTACCATTTACTAGGAAAAACAATAAACTAAGTTCCCAGTGTAACTGAGGACAGCTTTTCCCTGGTGCAACACACTCCCAAACACTTCAAACAGGACAAAGAGCTTCATAAGCTTTGATGCTGGCAGGTTCCATTCTAAGAAAACTTAACTCTACACCATGCTTAAACCAGGTGGTATTCTTACAGACAATCCACAGACTGGAATAAAGACCTTGAAGAAACATTTTTATTTATTTAGAGAACAAAATGTATACAAAGTATAAAAACAGATTAACATATTCATTGAGGAACTCTAAATTTAATACATAAATTCATTAGGGAAGCAATAAACATACTGTATAAATTAATTACTTTGTGGTTATCCTCATTAAATGCTACTTAATGAGTTAATAAGCTTGAAAAGCAATAACAAATTGCTAAAGTGCATGTACAGGATTTTTCTTTTTTTTTTTTTTTTTTTTTTTAATAAAAGCAGCCTGTCTAACTGCATGCTGCAGCTCTGGATACAAGCTAGTAACATTATGCAAGGTGGTCACTGTACCTTCTAGACTGCATTAACAAGTACCTTTTCCAACAGGATTTGAATTTGCAGAGAAGTGCAAACTTTACAAAGTTCGACTGCAGAAGRTATTCTTGCTAAGGTTTAAGAACCACCTGCTCCTTAAAATTAAGAAGAAAACTTCTTATTTGTACTACAGGACGACTTCCAGCTTCTTGGGAAACATTAATCAGAAACCTACATACACACATATATTTGTATACAAACATATATTTATACATACAGACATACACATAAAAAATATATTGCTACATTTGAGAATTATCCTCAGGCTTTTATGGGCTCTCGGTGCTTGAGGATGATAAACACATAACCACGTTGTCACAGTTACGAATTGGGAAGAGGCTGGGCAGCAGTAGGGGAAGACATATCCAGCACCAATAAATACTTTAACTTTTGTGATGGGGTATGAGCGCTCCAGCATTGACTGAGCTCTGTTATTAGCATGCTATGGAAGATTGAAATGGTGGCCCCATTCGTCATGTCACAGGTATAGACTGCTTACRCTCTCATTTTCTGGTGCACAAAGGCTCAAAGTGCTGTTGGTCTATGTTGTGATTTAAACAAAACAAAAAAGGACACATACACACGTTTTTCACTTCCTCTCTTCCCATGCCATAATGTATAATTGAGAGAAGATGGCAAACTGCATCCCAGAGTACATTAGTCATATTGATATTATAAATACCTTTATTTTAAAGCAAAACATAGCCTGAACACATCTTTGACTCTGACGCAGCATCGGTGCATTAACTAAGCATGGTTCAGTGAATGTATCRATACACGGTCCTCTCACCTTCCCAGGACATACACAATTCACAGTGAAACTACCAGCGCTACCTTGATAAAATATTTAAAGCAATCTTTGGCTATTACACGCTCAAACAATTCCTTAGATAACGTCAGGATATTAATCCAATTTTTCACCCCTTAAATTGATTTTGTTAACTCCTTAAAACTAACTTACAGCAACAGAATCTAATTCCTCTTTGTAGGGAAAATAAACAGATAAAGAAAGTAGTATTTTGAACAAAGACTGTCAGTCCTTTTAAGGGATTCTCATTCCTTAGATTACGTTCCTTTTTCCCCAAGAATACCTAGTCCAAGGAAATTAGTGTGCTTAATTACTGATTCTTTGGGAATCATGAAAAATATCTAGCAAATTTCAATGCCCATGATTACACTAAAAAAAAAAAAAACAAAACCCCAAAACCAAAAAAAAAAAAAACCAAAGCAGTTTGCAGTGTCCAGCATCCTCCAGCATGACCAGTCCAAACAGGTAAGATCTCAGTATCAGTTGTCAGCACGAGAACCCTTTTGAAACAAAATCTAGAAGAAATCAGCTACCAAAGCAGCATCAGAGAATGCTACAGTATTAATCTTGCATCACGTAAGCTGCTCTGCACTGCTATAATAGTAGCGTTAACTCCGTAAATGCAAAAAAAAAAAAAAAAAGGTACATTTCACAAGACGGCATGTGCTGATAGAGAACAGCTACCAGAAATTCTTTCCTTAAAAGTAAATAACCCTGTAGCCTGCTGTTTAAGCAAACCTTGAACTCTTTTAAAACCTAGTCACTCTGTAAACAGAACCGTGTCCATCAATCACACTAAGTCTTTAGACATTTTCAATTGATTTTGGTCACTTAAGACTAATTCACAAAGGATTCGAAAGCCACAGCACAGTTAAATACCACTTCCATGATTGGATAAAAATGTATATTAAACAAAACAAGACATACTCATGTTACAAACAGGTCCTCAAGAGTTTTGTGCTGACGCTTAGGCAATAAGACAGCTAATGAGAACAGCTATACTCTGCTCAGCACTGTTTAGGACACTGCTGACAAACTGACTGTAGATGATAAGTCACCAAGTCCCTGCGGGAAGAAGCCACACTGTTTAAGGGGGGGGGGGTGTGGAGGAGAAAGACAGGTCACAAGATACTCATCTAAGGAAATCTTTGATCCCAGGCTAATTACTGGGATAATAGTAAAAATTATACTAGAAAGAACATTTAACGTGGAATAAGTTTAACCATTTATCTCAGCTACAATTATATATTTTTGATGTACTGATAGGTACTTTAACCTTCATTTATGTCTTCGTTTTCAATAGTCATAATAGTACTTTAAAAGAACTGTTTTAAAAAGAAATTTAAATGCAGTTTGAAATAGAAGAACCACAATCGGTCACTGCCTGCATTTTCACAAAAACAGCCAGTGGAGTCGCAAAATGAAGATGGGTGGTGTGGGCTGGGATTGGATTTCTTTCTGTTTTCCTTTAATACATCTTATTATCTCACKCCTGAACCATTATGTCTGTGGAAGAGAAGAGGAAAGGTCATCAGTAGCCAGTGGCAGCACCAGCTGGGAGCTCAAAACAGCACTTG
Organism: Oceanodroma leucorhoa; assembly: GCA_030449065.1. Lineage (NCBI taxonomy): Eukaryota > Metazoa > Chordata > Aves > Procellariiformes > Oceanodroma > Oceanodroma leucorhoa. The sequence continues at coordinate 2,979,590 of JASVER010000002.1, forward strand.
TTTYCAGCTGTCAGACGTTGCCTGAAATTTAACAAGTGCCAATATGAAACAATCTGCAAATCCATAGCTTTTTTAAACTAGCAAGAATAAATGAAGGGTTTTGAGAGCAATTTGAAGTCTATTATATTATTCTCCTTAAACATAAAGTATTGCAAGTTGTTCTGTCTCACTGGTTTCCAGGTTAGCACAACTCCCACCCATGTCCTGTGCTTACACACCCAAGTCAAAGGGCATTCTGTGTTACACTTGATCCACTCCCTGTTAAAATTTCCTAATCTCTTTTTCTCTCTGGTTGTTAAGTTTTTGTGAAAGTAGACATCAGATAAAATGAGACCAAATAACAGTTGTCACTTATTTACTCTTACAAGTGGTATCYGTGAATTGCCAACAATGAATAAAGCCAAAAATGCAGAAACAATACAAGGAAGATGTAGAAAGCAGCAGAACTACAGAAATATTTTCTATCCCCATCGACCTGGCCTTTGGGTCCAACCTCACGTTTTACATCCAAAACTGTATCTTTTGTGAACTAGACTTGCCTCTGCCAAGCAGCAGGCTCTGGGCGAGAACTGCATGTGTTTGAACCGAGAAGGAATTCCCACACGTGCACCCAGCCCACAAGCAGGATCAAGAGAAAAAAAAAGGAAATGGCTTCCTCCGTAAYGGCAAGTTCAGCAAATGTGCTGCAACAGCACCCACGACATTGCTGTCCTTCCTTTATGAGAAGATCAGCTAACATTTAAGCATGGATATAGGAAGACAGCCACAGGCCCACCCTTAGCCATTCCAAAATGCCAGCCTGTTGATCAGCACAAATAGCCCTTTCGGAATGTGCACAGCCAGCCTACCAATGCCACAGTGCCCCACCACCTCACACTGGCCTCTCAGATCTCCTCCTCCTCCTCCCCAGTGCAGAAGAGGACGCTGCACTGAATCAAGAGCCAAGGATAGGTGACAAAAAGGCCCATGGTACTTGTCTTCAGCTGCGTACATGTTTCTTTGATTTCTAGACCGGACAAACCAGTGCAAACAGCTACAGCATGCTGCTGTGGCCCATCACCCTAACCATGCATTACAAACCAAAGAGGCCAAATTTACCTGCCATGCCAGTGCTCAGTTGCGTGACTTGACAGATCTGCAGACAACCTGAACATGTYTGTATATGTCTGTAACACCTGAATATGTCTGTAAGCATAAGAAAGATAATTAAATACCAAAATCTCACTGGACACAGAATTGGAGTAAAACTACTGACGCTGTCACCATCCACTTACCCCTCTGCRTAGTTAAGCTACAGCCACCATCAGGGCTAGGGTCTCTTCACTGACAGTGCTCGCATTAAAACCCAGCTAGATCTGACACTCAGGAGTGCCTCCAAGCTTTTTCTACCAGAGGCATTGGGGGGCAGTTAAGGGCAGAAGACCTCCTGGGAGAGTGCTAGAGAAATGTCCCAGGCAGAGGAAGCCAAACTTGGCAGGGTCTGTGCCCATACTGTTTGTCCAGAGCAGACCTTGAAGCAAATTAGCCAGCCAACAATGCCTTTTTCCACCCYGCCCCTCTTCAGAAGGAACTGCTTCTCTATCTCTGGTAGGGATACTGAATTAATTAGCATATATGCAGTGTGGACAATCAGGAGACTTGAACCTGGGAGTAAAGGCAGAGCCAAATTATTTGACGCTAAAACACATTCAGTGAGGAACAGTGAAAGGGGTCAAGGAAGTACTGGGCCACTTGACATCAGAAACAGTATCTGCGGTAGGAAGTGGAAGCAGAGCAGAGTAGCTTGCAGTGTTTTTGTATCCTTTCCTTTATATGGCTGTGTTGGCACACTGGGATGTAGACGAGCATGTCCTGCTGGGAAAGGAAGAGATGTGACAGGACTGAGGAATCGTGAGCCCAGGGCACGATCTCGCATGCTGAAGCAACTCCGACTGTTTTTGCATTAAACACACACATCTGCGCTCAGTGCCCCCCAAGCATACAGCRGCTCTGCCTAAAAGTGAACCATTTTCTTTTACAGAGACAAACAAGCAAAAGATTAGTTTAAAAGCCTGCTACAACTGTTGTGCAATAAAAACAAGTGACAAGCTTTTAGGTTTAATTGCTTCATCAGTCCAAAAAGGGAAGAAGGTATTCTGAGCCCAAGAGCTTGTTTGTTTCTTTTCCAGCTACATCTATTAAACTAAWAAACAGCACTCTCTCTACAGACCTTATTTATATTATGTTACTCCAGACTGGCTACAAAGCCCCCTGTCTTCAAAAACATTAAAAATCTAGTGTTTAAACAGAGCAAATTATTAGATTTTAACTCTGCAAAGCATGAACAGGCTTCCAGAACTAAGGATTAGTCAAACTTATCAATCTCTGGAAAGAGCAAGCCTGCTTATCACAATTAAGAGCACACCTGAGCRACCTTCTCCGAGAAGAAAACTTCTATGACCGCCTGATTGATGGGCCAGGATATTCTCTACCAAGTTCTCTGTCCAACTGAAACATACTACTTAGGTTACCTGGAAGCCAGCTACAGGAACAGCTTTATCCTTGTAAGGCCACGCTACATTTTAGAGCAGGCTTATGGCTGCTCCAAGTTGGACCTTAYCATCTATGTTTATACAAAGCTGCCTTGGCTGCTATAAACTGCAAGAGCACACAGCCAGTACACCCTGGCTACACCCYGAGTTCTCCTCCTCACCCTCTGAAGGCCAAAGATAACTGTGGTGTAAAGTAATTCAAGCATGCCTTCTCCACTAGGTAGTATCTGAGCAGAATCTGATCCTACAGATGCATGTTCTAAAGCCAGAGTCATTTGGGTTGTGATAACTTGACTATAATAGGTTTTTRTAAACACTTGGCACATATCTATCTTTGCCATCATGCAAAAATAGAACACATAGTAATATTTCCTTATAGACATTTTCTAGAGAACATTGTCACAGAAATAAAGCTCTCTGTAAGCACTGGAAGTTAGTGGTTCTGATTTCCTTAAGGGTGTATTTTCCATAAAAAGTCTTGCTCCAGATCTAATTACAAAATTAGCAAGAAGCTTACGAGTAATTAGATCAGGGTGTTAAATCACTAATGTTCCTTAAATAAAACTCCTAATTAGGACACACTGCACATTTATCTACAAGCTAGATCTGACAAACTGCCCAAACTTTCCCTTTCTAGCTGACATCCAGGACACTGTCAGGGAAATGTTAAGCACCCACAGTACTCTCTTCAGGAAGGAGCCCTCATYTGACTTGTGCAGGTAGAGGCAAGGTCTCCTATGCCCATCCACTTCAACCCCAAAGCAGACAGGCATAGTAAAGAGAGTCACGGCCATACATTCAGATACCTACCACCAGAAGGTCATTCATCTCTCTCTTTTRATTACATAGGGAGCCTGGGCACTTGCTCAGATTAAGCTTCCGTGATGGGATTTAGCTGCTGATACCATAAAAATATAAAACTATCAACACTATCTGGTCTTCCTTCCTCCTACATGGTATTTCTCAGACTCTAAGATAAAGGCAGTTGGATAGATGCTTTTGTTTTATTACACCTAATAAAATAGCGCCTGACACAAAGGCATCTCAATTGAGAATTGATCCACAGTAAACTACTGCAATACAAACAGCAGCAGTTACAATTCCTTTATAGCCCACTTACCTGAGACATACTTAACTGCTTAAAAAAAAAACAAAAAACAAAAAACAAAAAACTACAACTATATTGACATTCCATGCATCCTGCAGACAGTCTTTCCAAATATTTTGTATCTTATTCTAATCTCAAAACAAAGTCATCTGTGATCTCACAAAAGCAATGCACAGATCTTTAGGTATCAAAAGGAAAAAAAATTTTTTAAAAAAAGGTTTTCACCAGTTTATTTCAAGTCCACTGAATATCACTTCATGTGACAAAAGAATTTCTATTTGTATGGAACATTTCACTCCCRCTTTGACATCGACCATCATAAAAACTAATTATGTGTTTGGAATCACAAGCAGTATCTCTCAGTCACCTGGACTTTACTATSTGATGAGGTTCTGTTATATGCTTGTGCCGTGGCTGCAACATACCTCAGATGCCTGCAAGGAATCCTTGTATGCACGCCTCTGGGACAGAGCTAGCTTCCAGTATCTCGCTATGGACTGAAATCACATTGCCCAGTTACCTTTAGACAAATCTTTGAACAGCAGCCCCTCGTTGCCAGACATATTCACGTGACAAACCCAGCTGTGCCATCTCAGCCATTTTCACTGAGGGAGGGGAAAAAAAAAACCGCTTTAAGTGATTTGCAGAGTAACTTCAAATACCTTTCAGCTGCTAAAAGAAATGTTGTATTTTGGAAGAATTTGTATTTTCTCTCCAGAGCCTMCTCTTTCTCCCACCAGCTCAGATGAGCGCGGCTTATGCCTAAAAGCACCAGAAAAATTAGCTTGGTTACCGTAGTGCCCGTATCTCTGAGTCAACACTCAGAGAGGTATCAGCCTCGCACTGCTGGGGATGCGTGTGCTCTTCCATCTTTTTGAGGCCACTKAAGTTAAGATTTGGTACCTTACCCTAGACACACGTTCATTCCAGAGAGGAACAAGCCATTTTTAGCATGTCTGGAAATAACCAGCTACTTCTCTAGGAATGATCCAAAAATCACAGCTATTTCCACCACTCTGAAGCCATTTACCTGTGAGGCCTCGTTGTTGGGATTGCTTAGTTTACTTTTAGTCTACCTTTTAATGTCCATTTTTGTTTAATAACATGGCAACTAGCCCAGCAAAAACATACATATTTGCTACATCCATTAGAAAAAAACTCAGTCATACTCTTCCTACAGCACAACACAGCAAACGATATTTTTGTATTATTTTTCTCCTACTGCAACTTACAATAACCTCAATTCTTTTCCAGTAGATACACCCAACCCTCTGTATTCAAATATTCATTCAWACTGGAGAGCGCCAGAAATGTTCTGACTAAAAACACGTTGGGTGTTTTGTCAGAAAGAGCGTGTTTTGCTGAAGCAAAAGCCTTTCTCTGAATGGATTGCAAATCCAGGATGTAATTTTGGGGAAAAACATGATGACCACAGATCTCAGCTACATTACCCGGTAGCCGAGACCTAGCATCACCGCAATCAAAATTYGAAGTCTGGTCCTACACTTCAGGTTGCACAGCTTACTTTCATGATCCCAAATATTTTAGGGAAAAGAAAAATCTTTCCCTGACCAGACATAATGCTTGCATTAACGGTTCCAGGAATTAGGGAGAGTGATATTTGAAAGTGAAACATTTAGAAAGAAGGAACAAAAACCAAAATCCATAATCCAACCCTCCTCTTYTGCATGTGTAATAAGACAGGCAAGGAATATACACACTTACAGGCATGAATCAGAACATGATATRCTAACAACTACTCCACAAAAAGGCTGTGTGAATAGCCATATATATATATAGCCATATACACACACACATTAATGTTTATTTGACTGCTGTGACATGTCTCTAAGAAGCAAAATGAATTAACAGCTAGGCTTGGCACCACATCAAACACACACCTTAGGGAAAATTAACAAATCTAAGTGCAAAGGTTAGAGTTAGGTGCTTGCCAGGAAGGTTCTTTCATCTTACCAAGCCAAAAAAATATTTCTCATCTTTTTCAGAAAGATGCAACAAACTATTTCACATGAACTTGGCAGAGTCTTAAACCAGCAGGTCTGTCCCACAAAATGGCAAGTATCTCCAGCAGCTGTTGTTGTTGACAACATGTGACAACATGATATTCCCAGACATTACCAACTGCATCCCCAATTATTGCTAATTTTGTGCAGGATTACAACATTTTCCTATGTTCATTAGCTACAATTATCTTAAYAACAGTTAGTACCAGAAAGAAGATGAAGTGGAAAAACCACGGAGAACGTGCAAGTGAGGTTTGCTAGGCTACCATCAGAAAGACAGCAACAAGCCAACATGCAGGCTTAACTTGGGATAGTACTGACTGACTGTACAAAGTGGCTTTGGACCATACTGCATGWTTGGTTTTTTGTTGTTGTTGTTGTTGTGGGTTTTTTTCAAGGCAGATGAGAAATTCGCTAGTTTGCCACTTTTTATAGAACTGGACAAAAGGAACATGAAAATCTGGATAAAAGCATTTTTCAGATTAGAAGAATATTTTCTTTCGTATCTCACCATTGAACAAAAAAAAAACCTGTGTGCRTGTGCACATGTATATTCAAACTGCATATTTAAGCACCTCTTTTTGTGAAACAAACACACAGAGATCACTCTGAAATACCTTTGTGGTTAGGACAATCAGGTGAGACAGAAGAYGCTCATGTTCAAATCCATAATTCATCTCATTAAAATGTCACATTTATTATGGCCACTTACCTCACAATCACTGTCAGAGTTTCCATGTCTAAGCTAAGAAACCATTCCCCTCCAAAAGAGGAAAACTGTGGTTGAAACTGCCATTCTGACTATCATTTTATGACAAAAATATTTTAAGACAGCTTTAACCTAGATGTTTATTTTTCTTGGTATGACACCCTACATAAGCATGATATTTTATAGATACCTTCAAGCAAGGATCTGAATTTAGCACTAAAATGTTGTTTTACAGGAGTGCATGCCAAATGCTTTTCATCTCATTATGCTGGTTTGAAATAATGGTACTACTTAAAGTAACACCATGCTAGCAAAAAATGCAAGAGCTATTTCAAAGCAGCGCAATRAACCACTGTTTCATGATGGTCAGTTGCCTCAACCAGCACTACAAATTCAAGCAACTCAAGCTCCATTTAATTCCTACTGTACAATTAAAGAATATACTATACCCTAGGCAGATTTATTCATATAATTTTGTACACTTCCAGTTGGAAGTACACTTCCAGTTCAAAGATTTTCAACATTTATCCATTTTCCACATTAAATATATGTTCTGCATACTATACATCAAACATTATCTCTAGTACTTGCAAAATTATTCCATAATCAGGGAAGATTCAGTTCACAATGAAAAAGTATTATAACAGAGATGGAATTTATAAAGCCAGTTTCAGTCTGGAAACTTTCCGTTCTGGCCTAACCTATGTAACAGTAGACAATTGTCTTCCCCTCTGTTCCTTCCTCTTACAAATTGCTTGCTGTACCTGTGTCATCCCTTGGGGCCAAGGACTGGCTTTCTCTTTGTATAATGTGATTTACAGCTGGGATTTCTGAATGCTGCTACAACACAAAATCACTGCAACGGTTCAGAGCTCTGCTCTACCAATCACCCTAATCCCAGTCTTTACTGGTACTTTCAATGGCATCCCCGCTGTTCCATGACAATAGTCCAGTCAAGAGAACTTGTCCCACCACTCTGAACCTACTGTACACACATATATACATACATAACATGCTTTTTTTYTTTTTAACCCTCAGATCACATCTCAGATGCTGGCAATGAAGTCTAAACTTGTTCTACTCTCAGCAAAGGGGAATGGTTTTACACCCACAAAATCATTCCCAAAGTAAAACGCCACCTAAAAAGCTACTACTTCAGCACTGCCCGCTTCTTTTTGATATAAACTACTGATAACAGCGAGTCTAGCCAGGGCTCTGTACCAGAATAAATGGAGAATACACGGCTCAACAGGAGCATACCCTCATAAAGGGAACAGGAGACAAGAAACCACAATGTGCCTGAGATTCTGCCCAGAAACAACCCATGGCAGGAGACCCCGGTCTGCGATCACACTCAGACCCGTGCACTGCTCCAGGGCTGACACTTCTGTTTTGCAGGGCCGACATTCTCACTTTTCCAGTTGGAAGAACAATTTCAAGTTTAGAAGTTTCCCACAGAAAGTTCATAAGCTCACTGTGCAAACACCTAAATTACATCATCCCTCTCTTCCTGAAAGACACGGGATGGTATCTTCCCAGAGGGAAGGAAAAGTCATTTTTCTCCAGGGCGAGCCCCTGAGGGCAGCAAGCTCCCAAGACCAGCAACCCCAACCCTTTCAAGCCAGGGCTTTTGGTATCCAGCCTGACACATACCCACAAGTTCCCAATGGCCTATTGCGAAACCCGGGCCCAGGGAGCCCTCCAAGCCCGGCACAGGGGTCATGGGCTCAGGAGCCACCTGAGGAGGGCTGGTGGAAACGAGCCTGGCACAYAGCATTGCTCCGAAACCCCTTCTTTCACCCATTTGGTAGGCACGCTTCCACAAAACATTGGGATTTAACCGACTGACACGATCAATGAAAGAAAACGTTTATCAGAAAATTCCCATCCAGCTGCCTGTCAGCACCGGTTTACCCCAGTGGGGTGGCAGGCTTGCATCAGCCTCTCCGCCCAAACGGGGGGCTCGGGAAGCGCAATAGCATGCCCATAAAGGGGCTGATTTAAGGAAAAGCGCAAATCTGACAGAGCCTAGGTTAGTTTTCTCAGCTCYGCACACAATAAGAGCGGAGTGAACCAAGCACCTCAGTGACCCACTGGATCTCCCTCCCTCGCTCCCCAGCGGCAGCACAGGCAGCTCCTACCTCCCCCCGGGCAGCCCTCACCAGGGCTGGCGCCGGGCTGCGGGGCCGCTGGCCCAGGGCAGCACACGGACACACAGACAAAAAGACCGGCAAGGGTGGGGGAGGCACCCCACACATACACACCGAGACCACCAAACCCCTCCGCCAAACGTACCTCCTCACCAGCCCGCTTCCGATGCCGGGAGAGCCGCGGGGCAGCCCCTCCGCGGGACGCGCCTGCCGGGCACCCCGCCGCACCCCTCCCCGGGGGCGGCACTCACCTCGGGGGGACGCGGCCTCGGCCGCCGGGGAGCCGCCTCTCGCCGGTACCGGGCAGCCGGAGGCGCGGCGTGGCCCGGCGCCGCGGCACTCTTCCACTTTCTCTCGGGGGTCTTTCTTTGCGGCACGGTGCGCCCAGCCCCGCCGTGCCGTGCCGAGCCGCGCTGCCTCTGCCTGCCTCCCCCGGCACCCCTCCCTGCCTGCCTGCCTCTCGCAGACRCCTCCCCGCGATGCGATGCCCAGCTGCCGGCCGTGCCGGGGCGGGCGGGGGTGGGGGGGCGGCTCCCCCGGCACCGCCCCGCCCCGGTACCTGCCGGGGAGCCCCGAGGGCGGCGGGGCGGGGGAGGCACCTCGGCCCCGTGCGCCCAGCCTCCCCCCGCACCGCCTCGCACCACCCTCGCCGGGCACACCGCCGGGCCCCTCTCGTACCCCTCTGCCCCCCTTCCAGCACGCACCCGCCGTGCTTGGGGTTCCCCCGACCCCGCGGGGCACGCCGCAAAAGGGCTGATGCTTTTTTGTTTTTCCAACTTCATTGTCCRCCCCTCTGCTTCGGTAAACTGCCCGAAGGAAGGGGTCGGAGAGGCTGTGTAGGTTGGAGCAGTCTAGATGTAGCTCAGCACAACAAAGACCCACTTGATTCCCTGCTGGCACATAATGCCCAACAAAAGGGAAACGCTGGGAATGTCATAATTATCACCCTGTGAGATGGAGGCAAAACCAACACTTCTTACGAGGTTCGTAGTTACAAAATAAATGGCAGCTTGGATGCATCTATTTCTGTCCCAGTACTATAAGCAGCTTGCTCACGCCCTGCTGCTGTGTTTGCTGGCACTGTCGGCAGAAGTCTTGCAAAACACATAAAGGCAGCAAAGCCACAAGTCCTGGCAACAGAGAAGTCTTCCACCACGCTGTCGAGTGCCGAAAGTGGCTGTTAAGATATTTTGCCCACAGGTGAGAGCCCTGCTTAACTTTTAGCTAAAGTAGATATCCACTGATACACATCAGCACATTTATTTTCTGGGATTGACTAAAGAGTATAAACACCTACATATTAGATTACCCCTCACTTRGTCTTGAATGGTCCCTGCTTACCTGATGATGGCACCTGCACTGCYTCAAGGTTGGCTGTAAGGCATATAAGCAGCTGTCCCTCATTTAAAGCTCAACTGTGATCCACATGTGGCCCACTTTTGAAATTCAATTGGGCTTTCTAGAGAAGCCCAAGCTGCCAGTCATAGATCTGACCACAACTAGCTTCACATGAAGTTTTAGGGCCCAGTACCCAATGCCTGAACATTTAGTGTCCCTGTAGCCAGATTAAATATAGGCGGGGTGGGGTTGGGAGCAGAGCACATTCTTCCCGCTGCCTGGAATCTGAACCAGTACACAGCAGGAATGAAGGAGCCATGAGGACTGAAGGAAAGGAGAACCTAGTCTCTAGCTTTGTGATTGGGGTGCTCAGTTAGGAAATGTGCTCCCAGGATAGTCTTTATCCTGGTGATAGACGCTATAGGGAGTGGAATTTAGACCCTCATTCAGTCTCCTGCAGGTTATAATGCTTGGATGATGTCTTCCGGCTCCTTGACTTTGAATTCTGGCTGTCCTCTGGCCTAACAGYGATGGAGTACCCTATTTCCTTTTCCCCCAAGCTTCAGCATGCCTTAGTGACTTGCTGGAGCACTTTTTTAGAAAGTGGATTGAAACTCTCTGGGGCTGAGGAAGGCCTATAATGGCTCTTTGCTTGTTGGCCAAGCACTCTAAATAATCAGTKGTTATGCAAAAGACAGGTAACTTCCTCCTTGTGCTCTGTAAGCAACTTTYGTGTATAAGATCTGTCATTTCCTATTGATTTCCACTCAGTCCAGAAAGCCTGATGTCTCAGGTAGAAAGGATCTCCTAGAAGCCTTTTGTGGTGCCTATTTCTTTCCTTTGACTGCATGCGTAATGTAGACTTTTACTCTAAAGTCACCTTCCTTACTTAAGGGGCTAGGAATCTAAAATGGAAATGAAGCAATAATTGTGTGAAGTACCTCAGTTAAGGCACACCAGATCCATATCTCTTACAGTCAATTTTGTTTTCAAAACCAYGAGTTATGTTAATAGTATCCGATCTGACACATTGGACTATTACTTAAAAACAACCATTTCAAGTCAAATAGAAATTGTTGCCAGTATTACTGAGGTAAGCCCCATTCTTGCAAACATTGACATGTAAAAGTTTATTTACAAGGCTAATTGTGTTTCAAGTCATTGTGGTGACTCATGTGAGACAAAGTGTAGAGGAAAATCCCTGCAAGCTGAAAGACTTTCTCAAAAGTGAGAAAGCTGAAAAAGTTACAAGAGAATCAGAACTACGGATCGTGAAATGAACAATCAATTCATTTTTTGTTCTTGGAAGAAGAGAAACAGGAGCACTGGTATGAAAAAAGCCCCTGTATCTTCACACTTGCTGGTGCCTAGGTCATTTAAACAAAGCACAGAAAGATTTAGATGCCACAGAAGGAGACTCCAGCAGTAAATTGAGTTGCTGCTTTCCCTAAGGGTGTATTTTTACAATGCAGCTAAGCTGGTTTTGGAGCTATCTGCTGCCCTAAAGGTGGCAGTCCTGCTCCTAAGGCTTCCTCTGTCTGAGCAAAATTTAAAGAAAACTAAACATTTTTTCATAGCTAGTTTAGTTGCTTGAACAGGCTCTCTGAAAGCCAGTGCTGGGTAGGTGAGAAAGAAGCAGAGAGCAGCTGTAGGGCCACTGAGACGAGACGGGGACTGCTCTAGGACTGCAGCAGGCAGCCACCGATTTGGCTTAACTCTCTTGTGAAATTCCTTCATCGGAAGAGCTCAGAAGTGAGTGTACCTTAAATCTGCTCTTCCTAGGTATACTATTCTACTTTGCATGGCATAAATGAACTGTTAGAGAAAGAAAGATTCTGTTACTTCGTGGTTAGGACACACCATCAGGCAGAAGGAAGACCTCACTTCTAGTGCTTGCTTGATGAATTGATAATAGCCGCTGGAGCAAGGCATTAAACCAAGGTCTCCCTATTCCCACAGTGTTCCCAATCATTCCTCCTGCACCCAATTCTCTAGCCCCAAACTTCAGTGCCAGGGAGAAATACATACATAGCTCTCAACACGTTAGCACTGAWAGCGTGTGCAGTGTGTGTCTGCATTACAGTGTAGTCTCAGCAGGAGTGCTGGGTCTGTGCTGGTTCCTGTACACAAGGATACAGCACTGTGCTGTGTAGGGATATCATCTTCCAGCAGGCAGTCCATATTAAAATATCATTCCAACAGTGAATAAATTATTGAATTATTCCACTAAACTGACAATATCTCGTTAAAATAACAATATTGTTTCTGGTTCTAAAGCTGATTCTTYCTCTATTAGAAGACCTAAAAGATCAGTTTACCATTATATCCAATGTACATAAAGTATCCAATTTTTTATTTTTCATTAGTTTGCTGACTTAGAAACACGTACAACTCAACTTTTGCAAAGCCACATATTGGAAGGCAGCAAAAAAATTCTCGACCATAGATATCTGAAGTTAGTAATGTTCATTGTAGAAATAATTTGGTATGACTTTGGAACAAAAAATATTAATTTTGGGTAAAACCTTTGTAATGGTGAGCTAAGATCACCCACTGGTGTTAACTGCATCTATTCAAACTCCAATATGAGCAGAATGTGACTTAAGTATCATTTCCAATCTGTGTGCAGTCTACCAAGAATGCTATTGCAATTCATTCATTCATTCTTTTATTGATAGTTATGAATCTAAATTGCTCTCATGTTTGACACTAACCTGMAAACAAATGATTGCTCCTTGCTTCTCCTCCGGAGCATGTCATTATATATCAGTTCAGGGGATGAAATTCTGAATCAGAAGGAATTTGAAATAATTTGGAGTTGTCAGTCAGCTCCTTTCTCTAACCTACTGTTGGTGGGAAATTCTAGTGTGGGTCCACCAAGTATTTTTACAAGTAAAAGGGTAGAAAGCAGCCATAAGAAGACATGGGAATTCCCATGGCATGAGCTTTACCAAAATGCCAGGCATGCCATTGGAATAGCATTAATATGAACAGCATTCCTCCTTGCAGCTCGGAAGTTTCTGTTTGATAGGAAAAGGAACTGAACCTCTGTGGTTGTTTTGAGGCTGGCCTSCTATGTTCAAGTAGTCTGACTTTCATTTTTTCACCTTTTTTAAATTGAGTAATATTTTCTCCAGATCAATTCAAGCTAAAGATCATGCTAACCCTACACCTTCCTCAGGTTATACTCAACTTGTGTATTTCTTTTAGACTTAATGTTTTTCTTCAGAAATATAATTTCAGTTATGTACTTTGGAGAGATAGGGGCATGACATCATTGTCTCTGCTTGTCCCACGCAGCTACGACACATGCTACGTAGATGTGTTGGCTGCTTTTTAATGGAATAGTCATTTGTGGAAGAAAAACTTCTGTAGTTTGACAGCTAAAAGCTTAGGTAGGAGGTGTGAATCATTGCCTGAAAGCTGGGAGACACTTTGTTCATGCAAATTGCATGGAGTGAAGTGAGGACAGTGAAAGGTTTCTAGACAGCCAGAACTGTTGTGATCTCAGAAAGGAAAAGTGGGGAAGATGGGTAAGAGAAGATTGGAGTCAAGGAAAGGGAGAGGGCATATTTTTAATCATGCCAAACATACCTAGTTTTCTAATTTTGAAGGCATTCCAGTTTTGCTGCATAGACACAAATGGACAGGTTATGACAAAGAAAATAAACTGACAGATAAGTAAATAATCACCTATGGCTGTGGACATGGTAGGTGATGCAAAAATATGAAGTAAGTGAAGAGAAGAAAGTGACCTAGAATATACACACCAAAGGATTGCTCTCTGTTGCTTGCTGTGGAATACCCACATTAAAGACCATTATTTTTAAAGGAGAGGTCATGAACTATCACAGAAACATCAGGAAAAGAGAAAAGGGAACACAGAAAGGGAAAGGGAAAGGTGAAGGAGTTGTCCTTTCAGAGTGGAAAACATCTTTATTTATACATAACCAATACACAGCAGCCTGACTTGCTTCTAGTGAATAAAATGTCTTTGCTGAAGTTTTCCACCAAGGTTAATGAAACATTATGAAAGTTAGTCAAGGAGAAAAATTTTGTATCCATTCAAGTGTGTATGAATTTCAYAGTATTTTTGTGTCTGTCACTTCAAATTATACTCATCGATGTTTATTTGTTTTTCAGATAAGACAATGGCCTGATCAGACTGCTTGCTTTCTCCAGCTCTATTAGCTAAATTCATCACTAAGGACTTGTTTTCCTRTTAAAATTCCTATATCCTAACCTGGAGACTCATATATCTTTTTCTATTCTGGCGGCGAACTAATTACAATATGGGGTATGTCATTTTAATACTGGCATAAGCAAGGCAAATTAAAAAGAAAGTGTCAAAATGTATCCCGTGCCATGTTCAAAGGTTTACTTTGAATCCATACCGCAAAGCACAGTGCAAAAACACATAGTCCTTTTGTACTATGGATTTTCTGTGTATCTAGATCCACTCTGCAGAGTGGATCAGATGCTAAGCTTGGGCAAATTGACAAAGTCATTGATTTCTATTCATGGGTTTGCATTAATCAAGGTCCGTAGTATTTTAATATGCCACATATCTTCTTGACAATTGTGGAAGTACAAGATTGGAAATACTAACCTCTGAATAGCACCACTGCTGATCTGAATTTATAACTCCATAAGGGCCTATCACAACAATAAAACTACTAATTGTTGATGTGTTATTCGAGGATTGACTTACCAACAGCTTCAACTGCTTGGTTATAGCTGCATTTTGAATATTGAATTAGATGCCATCGGCTTCTACAGAGGGAAATATGTTACATTGGCAGGAATAATCATTCAGAAAACTTCCATTTAGGCATTCTATAGACTTGTGCCCAAAATACTAATTTCAGACAACTGTTCCATAGATTCTTACCATTTTCATCACTATGTGAGTGATTTACATACTGTGGTGAGGTGCACAAAATTATTTGGTTTTAAGGTTGAAAAACATTAGCTTCATGACTGTTATAGCAATGTAAGGCAGAGGATATCTGCATTTAGATTTACTTCAGTTACAGTGTGGCTCCATTTATTTTAAATTCTTAGTGAATCATTTTTAGAAACTGGTATTTTGAGAGGAACTTTTTATTCATTGGAATCCAAACCAGTTCCTTAATACTGCCAGGTCAAACCCACATTTTGTTAGGAAAGGCTTTCTCAAGAGAAGGGCATGCAATAATGCAATCAGTGAACTGTAGTAAATAATAATGTGCATGTCCTTACCCTACCAGAGTTGCTAAATGGACAGTGTGGCTGGTTAAAACAGGAGGATCTCTTCCTCGCTACTCCAATGAGGATTAACCCCTAGCCTGAATAAGGCAGACTCACAAACTGAATATGTGATTATTCACATACATACTTCTTGTTCTCCATGGGTCAGCCAGCTAATCTTTTACTTCTTTCCAAAGGTTTTATTTACATCCTTGTAAGAAAAAGGAGTGTTTCTAGTGTCTCAAGAAGTCTGTAGGATGGAATTTTGATTTTCTGGGCCTCTCAGAAATGCTGAATCCTTAAAAAATGGGTTCATGATATTGCTTTTCTTACATCCTTTCATCAGTTTAATGTAAGTTATAAAYGCTTTCAAACAAAAAAAGTCATGATCCTAATTTATAGAAATTTAACTCTGGTCTCACTTGCCACAGAAGTTTCCATTTTATTACTAATAAGTATATTATTTTGTACTGAAAATATCATACTGTGTTACAAACATGAACCCTAATCAAGCAGCTTACTCAGCAAAAGGAATCTATCTATCTGCAATCATTGGCTGTGTCTATGCTCTCCTGCTACATGGCATGTGGCAGCACTCTGCAGGTCACATTCCTGAAATGTTTACATTGCTTAGTTTGAGGCTTTTTCTGGGCCATGCTCTTGGAAAAACATGGGGCAAATGCCAAAAATATATAACCCTTACAATTCTTTTACATAGTCCAGGCAAACCACATCACTATTGTGCCCCAAGTACCCTAGCACAGGCTCCCCAAAGCCATTTTCAATGACTGTTCTGAGGTAGGAATAGCTGAGTGGACTAGCTGGAGAAAACTGAATCAGGGTACATGAATCAAAACTGAAATGGGGAAAAAAATCATGGTAGTCTTAGCAAGAGATGTAAGAGGTGTAGCTGTGAGGTATTTCAGAGGAACTTGACACCTTGTGCATGATCACAAGTGAAGGTGGAGGAGAACAGAGGGGAGCAGGAGGAAGAAAGGGAGGAGGTGGAGGACAAAAAGAGTTTTATCCCTGAAGATATCTCCAGAGAAGGTGATGATGATTAGCTGTCTTATATCTCTATGTAACCTTAGGCCTACCCTCATCATCTTGGATAAACAGATGAGGAYCTCATTATTCAGGGCCACAGCATCAACCCTGCCAAATTCCACTTCTTCCACAAACAACCCACATCCTACAGAGTCACACTTGTGCGCGGTGCCTTCAGTCATCGATCATATTCCTCCACTCCACAGGAAAATCAGCCTGGCTGTCTCCACTGGTTGTTGAACAATATTTGTCAAGGAGACTGCCTAAACCTTGCCCATGGTTTAAGCAATAGCTCAATATCTGCTGGTATTCACAGTTTGGTAATAGGCTGAAACCGGCTTTACAAGAGTTTCATGGAGCTACTGGAATGGAATGGATGGAATTACTATATCCAGGAAAAAAAAAAAGATCTTCTGGATCCAGCGTCCTCTGGATTGGGCTAAAGGACTGGGAATGGAGGTGTTTCTTGTTGAAACTTCTTAGACTAATCTACCCATGCCGTAGCTTTAGGAAGGTATTTAGGTACACCTAGTCTGAATAGAGTGAGTGATGCCAGTAGTGCCAGTTATCATTTAGTCAAATGAATCTCACCTGAAGTGTCCATTTGTTTAGGAAAAGAAAACTATTTTTTTCAATAGAGAGCTAGCCCGATTTTTGTCCAAATATGAAAGATAAATTTGTCTTAATTTCTGATAAATATTGTTTTTTAACACTAATTGAAAACCTCTTTCAAAAATAAATAGTTAACCCCTTTTAGATTCATTAGGAAAAAAGTTAAACAAGGGTGAATTGTACATTTTTCTGATGAGTTTTGCCTGAGGAAGACCAGATAAGTCTTTCCCCTACCTAAGAAGAACTGAGCATTAAGTAACCAATATGAAGCATGTGAGTCTCACTGGAGRTGAAAATGACTGTAGGGAGCTCAGAAGTTATGTTCAAACTCTGTGAGTCAGATGTTAGCCCAAACAGTATGGTGACATATTGAATGTCTTCACTGTCCCCTAAAAGGAGGATTTATTATATACAGAATATAATTTGTGTGTGTGGGTTGGAGAATGCTACCTGCTTCCAAGTTATCTTCTGAAGCAAACTTCACGTGTTAATGTCCTTTTGAGGATTTTCTTTTGAAATAACTTCAGTATAGCTTTTTAAATTCTACAGCAAAAGATTCTCGGCATCCTTGACCCTAGCTGAAGAATCTGAGCTGGTGAGTTCTCCGCTTCAGATGTAGGATGGAACCTCAGAGCAGAAGTATATGGAAAAAAATCAGAGAACAGAACAGGTGAAAGAGTAATGTGCCAACAGGTGAGAAATGAATATTTTAAAGGGCAATCTATGCCTTCCAGAAATCCCACATCTACTTCAGGAAGACTTTCTTTGATCACAGGAAATTTGTTAGACCTGATGGCTGGTGTTCCAGGACTGACAGGTTTCTTAAAAAAAGATCAGACTGTGAAACAGGGGACATAGAATATAGAAGTTACTTAGCTACTTTGAAAAACTGTCAGAAGTAGTCTGTGTTACTCTTTGCACTCCAGTATAATATCTCTACTCTTCGTAATGCCAACTTGCACAAATGGCAATAGGATTGGAACTAGTTATGATAAAATAGAAATACATTAATTGAGTAAAAAATGTGTGGAAAATGACAAGTTCAAGTGCCTACTTTTGGACACCTCTGTCCGTAAATAAACTAGAAAATAAATCCATGTATTTAGGTAGGAGTTTTAAAAGGCTCTGTCAAAAGTACGGGACAAGAATGTCTTGGAATGAGATCCACAGCCTTAATCCCTTTATCATGGTGATCTAATGGAAACGAGTTGTGGAGTATCACAATCCCCCAGTTTAGATGTAACCTCAAGCACAAAGAGAAAACAAGACTCTCAGCTTTCAAGCGGAGTAAGCTATCTAGGTCTTAGTTTACACAAAGGCCTAATTAGGACACCCTGGTTTTAGGCTATGCCCATTAGTGACACCATATTATGTGTCTGGATAGATTAGAGTATGGACTAAAATATCTGCTTCTTTTAAGTCTGTCTAAGGGTTAATACCAGCAAATTTAGTCATGAGGAACTAGAAAATGTTATACAGACCTAAAGAGAAAAGTACAKCAAAATTTATACATCTTCCAGTAAGGCAGTGCTGGAGGGGATTTCAACAAATCCAGTGGAACCAATCTCCAGCAGGTTCATTTCCATGCCACCCTTGTCTCCCCTTCTTGTAGCCATACAGCTGCCCTCAGTGTGGCAAGGGAAACTTGCTTTTTCTTCTCTGCCTCTTCAGGCTTTGACACAGATATTCTCCCTCTCCCTATGTTTGTGTGTACGTAGGTATGGAAAGGGAAAGGAAAAAGTTTCAGGATCAAGTCCTGCTGTCTCCCTGTCCTTGACCTGGAACTGATTAAGAGTCCTTTGCCACCAGACACATGCCTCCCACTACTGTACATGAGACATGAAGTTCATAGACAAAGGAATTACAGAAGGTATCAAGGTTTCTAGGTTATATGTAACTCCAGGTAAGATTTGCCGCCTTCTACAGTTTGATCCTGTTCCCACCCCAATCAAAAGCAAATGCCCAATTTTGTGCTACCGCTTTAATGACAGAATATCTGTAGAAAATATACAATGAAAATCCTATGCAAACTTTAGATTTATGTAATAGCAGCTGTAAAGATAYTTAGAGAACAAACAGTTTATATTTTACAATTCTATCTGCTGGTAATGATGAAGAATGAAGTAACTTCAGGTGATTAGATAAACAATGACTAAATTATTTTTCCTTAAATAAGTTTACCTGTAATGCTGAGATATCAGAGGAAAAAAAAAGGGAGTGACAGAGGACTCATGCCTTTACTCTTTACTCCAGAATTATGCTAGATAAATCTGACATTCTAACCTTTTCCTTAGTAATACTAAAGAAACTAAATACGTGTATGAGTATCTATCAAATATATGCACCTATATATCTCCAGGGACCTGGTGAGGTGAAAGGGTTAAATCACGTTTAACCGGAATGTATACTTAGCGTTCTTTATCTCCCTGGAACTTGTTAGCACTTTGAGGACCAATTCACTAAGAATGAATAATACCATGAATGACATCAGCTTCCGCCAACATGCAAGAGGTTACTATGGTAATGGAGAAAGTTTTTCACAGTACAAAMCAAGTACCATACTTGATATATTAGCCAGCCAAAGAAAGCAGTCACATATAAACTACAGCATCTTTCTAATGAATAGCCATTTATGCGGCATGCATGTTAGCAATTCTGCTGAGTTCCTCTGAACATCAAACTGTTGGCAGTTATATTGAAAAACTTGGCAGATTTACAAAAGTGTTAACATTTTGTTTTCAGCAGCTTGTTTTTCTTTCTCTCGGAGCCCATATCTTCAGCATATTCACAGAGTCTTTAGCCAATGCCAACCAGGAAGGTCTCTCATGTGAGCTTAAATGCACTGTACATGCACACTGAGAAGGCAGGATGTCCAAGCCATGCAAGTGACTCAAAATAGACTTTTTTATTATTATTATTATTTGTGGCAGAAGAACAGATGGCTTCTTTGTTAGGTGGTGCTTTCTTTTTTATTTGCTCACCACCTTTTCCATAAGAGTTTAATCCACAAAACAATGTAGCGTATTTACTACAGTGCAAAAGCCAGAAAATCTTGAAACCTTCAAATCGTATCAGTGCACATATATACATGTATGGTTATGTCTTTACTGGATCAAAGCCAGCACCAAACCAAACCACATCAATATCCTCTTATGACCAAAAAAAAAAATGTAAAAAAGTCATTCAAAACAGAGGCAAGATATTACTTCCTTGCTCCTTCCACTTCTCAAAAGAAAACCAGTGACTTCTTATTTTGGATGTAGTCCTATCAAGTCTCCTTTCTTTGGTACAGGGAATGCTG
The DNA here is from genome assembly GCA_030449065.1 of Oceanodroma leucorhoa. Classification (NCBI taxonomy): domain Eukaryota; kingdom Metazoa; phylum Chordata; class Aves; order Procellariiformes; genus Oceanodroma; species Oceanodroma leucorhoa. The sequence goes on from JASVER010000002.1 coordinate 2,999,639, forward strand.
AGAGATGGGGGAAAGAAGAAATCTGACAGCAGTTACAGACCACTGATTCTAAGAGTCTGCTGGCAGATAACTCCGGGGTTTGCTACTGATGTAGATTATTGTAAACCTCGTGCCAAAGGACTTGGGTAACAACTAAAGAGACCTTCTTCACAGCACTTCTTCTATGCTTCTTCATTGCATTTTCCTTGCCAAGGATGAAGGAGTGAATAAAAAGCAAAGGAATATATTTAGAGTGAACGAAATTTCATACAATAAAACATTCCTGMATTCCAGAAAAGAGGAGTAGCTGTTCTTGGATTCTGTCTTCTGCCACCTATATAGTACATTTTGGCTGTAGATGCTGCCAAAGATATATATTTAAAATGCTGCCAAAATTAAACTTCACTTCCCAAGTCTTTCTGTGTATGATCATCCCATCATTCAGCCTGCCATTTTTTTCGTAAGCATGAAAGATTGTTCCAATTCCACATCTGCATTTCTCGTCAACCTTTCAAGTAAGACTTTAAAACATATTTTAAATATAAAACACCATTGATCTGATGATTTTCTTTGTATAAATTAATGCCTTCCTAATGTCAGAATCAGAAGAATATTTCCTATTCTAAAATTTGAATCCTGTCAGTTCTGTATTTTCTGTGACAGAATTTTCTAAGACACATTCTATACTGGATATCTGAACTACATATTTTGAGACAATTTTTTTGGTAGTGTTTTCACAATTTAGTTTCTTCTCTGTTGTCTCATCTGTTACAATGTTAGTTGATATGTTGATTGTGATTTTTTTTTTGTTTCAAATATTGGCAAAAGGGTAAACAAGAGGTGGAAAAAAACAGGAAAAAAACTTTTCCTTATTGTTTGAAATCCTGTTCCTACTTTTTTTACAGCTTTGTTTTATCCTTTCTGAGATATTTCACACTTAATTGCCGTTCCGTAAGCAAAGCTGTGGCAGTTCCAAGAACAGATACCCAGTCTTTGGCAATGGAGGAGGCAGCGGCACAGATTATGCATGTTGGCCTGAGAGCTGCGGCCTGGCTGGTCTCAGCGGGCTAGCACGACGCTGGGGGCAGAACACAGCCCGTTTTCCAGAGCAGGAGTGGTCTCCCTTGTGTTGGTAGCACGCTTGCGGGCTAAGGCTAGGTGTTTTTAAGCACTGCAACAAAAATCACAGATGATAATTTGGGAAGTACTTTTCCATACAGCTCATGCAACTTACCTGTATTTTGACAAAACTTTCTATGTCAGACCTTTTGTGTCTCAGGCAGGAGCAAAAACAGGTTTCTACTTTGTAGCAAGTTGTTTAATGCACCTGTGCTAACACCATCTCAAAAGCAGCTCTCACTGAAGAAAAAAAAAAAAAACAAAGAGTGCTCTTTAAAGTACTGCCACCACATAATACTCCTGAGAGGACGTGATCTGCCCGTTTACAAAATGGAGCTTGTTAGGTCTGGACTCTTTAAGGTGGTTAGATATCCATCTTCTTTTAAGTGTACACTGGCCTTAGTACTGATATTCAGCTGCTGCCCCACAGGCACCTAACTAACTAGGAAGACTTAGACCCCTTTCAAACTACTCACCACCTACATTAATCACTGAGGGTGTTTCCTGCCCCTGGACGTGCAGGGAAGCAGCACCYGGCAGCCCTGGGGAGTGGGCATCGAACGCTTGTTCTGCGTCGTAAATGCTCTCCGGGTTGTGATGTTAGGAAGCTGGAGCAGATGGACTGACCACAACCTGGGATCTACAAATTCGTCACACAGGTTTCAGTTTCAGTGGAATCTCTGTTGAACTGCAGGCTGCATTTTATAGACACAACAGAATCAAGACACGAAATTGTATGCTCTGCTTCACAAGTTTCAGTAGGTGAAGTACAAAGATTTGGATAATGATGAATAGAGTACCTGGCACTAAAAATAGTWATTCACCAACAGTTGCCACACACTAATATGAAAGATAAGTTATTTTATCATTTTCTTATTCTTCAAAGAATGTTGACAATAATTTTAGTTTCACTTGGCAGCAATTTGATTTCTTTGCTGTATGTATACAGAAAGAAACAAAACTGACCAAAATAATAACTCAAGCTTAAGGAGTGTTCCAACGAAGAATACAAAGAAGAATTCCTCACTTTCCATCGTTCTTCCCCACTGTGATGGTTATTTATCATTGGCACTATTTGCAATAGCTGCTTTTCTGTCTTAAAGCCTAAAATGCAATTTTTCCTACTTTTTTTAAAATCAAAGGTAGACCTCAATTTTTTTTCAAACTTATCTGAGTTGGGTCTACTGCAAAAATGAAGGTGTTTCAGATTTTCTGTATCCCCTTGCTTAGGACTGTTACAGTTTAAAAAAAATTATTATACAGATAGCTGTATTTTTTAAAAAAGTATTGAAATAYTGTCTGATACATAGACAGTTGTAATTATACTACCAAGAGCTACAATAACATTTTATAGCATTTAACAAGACAAGTTCAAAACAACGTGACTCTACCTCTAACAGAATTCAAATGAATGAGCAGAGAAAGTAATAGTATCAAATATCACATCATTTTTTCTTGTTCTCTCATCAGCTTTGCCAACATGAATTATTTATGTTGGCTGAGCAAGTAGAATCAGTCTCAATCACAACTATGCACAGGTGAAAAATGTAACAGTGATAATGATGATAATCTCTTATTGCCCTCGGTTATTTTTCTACTACTGCCAGTTATGAACCCATATTTTTGAGTCTGCTCCTGATTAATTTCCATAGTATAAGACATCTGGAAAGGTGGCTTAATAGACTWTTTGGGTGCTGGGAATCCTGGGGCAGTTTTGAATTCAGCCAGTTGAGGCCACCGCAATTTTTTCATCACTCAACTCTCTCACACCTACCAAAACAGYCCTTTGATGACTACAGAATTTGAAGTTATGTAGCTTGGACACTGCTCTAAGCTAACTAGGGAAGTGATTATCCTAGGCCTGGAATTTCAGAGGTGATTTTGAGTCATCTTTGACTCCCCTTACCTGGTGTAGCCATTATCTTTCACCTGCAAGCAACTGATTTACATCTGCTGTTCGGATGCTTAGGACCCCACCATTGCATTAAGGACCTCACAATCACAASACATTCACATACTATTTCACTCATGCCTGTTATATTATCTCTGTATCTCACTCCCACTCACAGTCCCTTCTTTCCACCCTAACCCAAGACATGCAACTGCACGTTTGAGCCATACACAYAAATGCATACAGACCTCCAGATATCGTTGTCTCACTTCTGAATCCACTTTTCTACTTGAAGCACTTCACAAATGAGATGACTTGACATTAGACGAACAAGATGTCGAGTAAGTGAATAGCTGGGGAGAAGGAGAGACAACAGACACTGGCTGTGAAATCTCACAGTATTTCATACAGAGTTTCTGCCTCCAGCAGAAGACAAATCATTGTGTATTAGAGCATCAGAGAGGAAAGCAAAGTTGAATGTGGGAATCAGTTTCTGAATGTGTCTTGAGACCAGAGCTTATCTTATAAGTAATGCACAACAGACTGGATGGATACGCTCTGCAACTGCTAGGCAGAGAGAAGAGCTTTGAATGGACTCCAAAGTGGGAAGGGCTTAATCCTGAAAGGTTGGCACTCGGGCGTTCAACAGAGCAGAGTTTAAAAGAAAGGCAAAAGGCAGGCCAGAGAGGAAAAAAAGAGAAACGAGCGGTGTAGAACTGGTGGTGAGACAAGAACTGGAGAAGAAAGATGGCTGGGAAGGAGAAGGGGACCTGCCCTTCTCAGGAAAAATCAGGAGGCAAATCCTGGTCTTTCTATTCTGACTTTTAGTCTGGCTTATTAGTTTTAAACTTGTTATCCTTATACCACTTCAGGATGCCCCATTGGAGGTGGCCATTCCAAGTCAAAATTTTCAGGAGAGCTGTACCTTGTTTGTCTTTTTCCACTCTACCTGAATTTTGAGATACTCTTGACCAGCTTTCTCTTTGATTTGTAGAGTTGCCTTGGGCTGCCAAACAGCACCTACAAAACTGAAGTTTTTAAAGCATGCCTTCTACTAGGGCTGCAGCAAATTGGCAGATTGTTCAGTCAAGAATAAAAAGCAGGTTTAGTAAGCAAGTAAGAGAGGACTTGCAAGTCACATTTCACATGGCTGACTGAGTGCCAGACTTCGAAATGCTGGCAAAGAGCTTGCTGCCACACTGTATTGCATCTTTGCCCTAGTTTGAGTTTTAAATAGGAATTATCTGCCAACTTCCAGTTTATAATGAAAGTAGGAAAGCATTCTCATGCTTTAGTATTTGGGATTTAAGCTCAAGCAATAACAGAAAAGCCTAGTCTATGATTCTTTCCCCCCAGGTATGAGAGGCAGAGAGAAAGAGAAGGAGAATTGACAAAACTGAGAAAAATGTCCAGAAGGGACATAATTCTGGRTATGTCCCTGCTGGCTTATATCTCCAGATAAATCCCTCCGGTTAGCTAGCCTGACCTTCTGGATGGGAACTTTTTGAAAAACTGATGTTTCAGTTTAGTAGATAAAGAAAAATATCAGAGAAAAATTCAGTTCTGACATGACCTTTTTTCCCCACCTTGTTTTTCTACTCATAAAGAGATTTTTAAATTTCATTTTATGTGAATTCTCCCATTCAAATTAAAGCAAGAATTCTGTGGTTTGAGGGCCTGGTCTGAGTTCTGGAAGGCCCAGCTTCAATACTTCTTTTGGCTGAGAGAATTTAAATTTGTATTTGCAATTGAGGATCCAAGCCATTAGGCTCATTTACATTCTTTTTAGGTTGACACTGTTCTTCTTTCTTTTTTCTCAGAGTGATTGGTGCTTCAGACTTACAAAATCCCCTTGTTCTGCTGACCACCTCGGGCTACTGAAGGTTGCCTCAGGAATGGTGGTTCTTGTTAGAAATGGAAAGGTTAATGTGGCCTTCCCTTTCATAAGATGATTGAGCTTGACAGCATGGCTCATGAGATCACATGATCTAACCCAAGAAGTTAATCAACCACGTAACTAACTGCTGCCAAGTCCATACCAGTTAGGATTGCATACATTCATGCAAGAGGGTATCCCATCTGGAACAGTTTCTTACACATTTACACTTAATTCTGATGAACCTCAGCAATAACACTGGGCTAAAATCACAGGTGAATTTAAAAAACAGTGTTAAGCATTTCTTCGGGGTTATAGGGGGAGTCTGCCATACACCACGGTTGAAGGAAAGGAGGAAGTCAAACTGAACATCTCCCAAAGAGGGGGCAAAAGTGACCAGGACAAAACATTCGTTGAGGGTGATTTTTAGCGGCTGGTTCTACTTTCAGAATAGCCTGGGGTACTGTATGCAAGAACCTTAAAATGATAGTGGAAGATTTTTAGTCTGGTAATACATTTCTTAGATTTGTCACAGAGTCATTCTAAGCTCTGGACCTACACAGACCTATACAGACATGTTGCAGGCTACAAAATGATTAAAACTATGATGCTGCTACACTTTACAGTCCCCTGTAAGGYCCCAGGCCAGGGCTGGGTTAAAAMCCAGTYGTAGTTCAATGATCATATAGGATTACTTACTGATAGAAGCGAATGTTCTTAGAATTGAATAATTGTGTTTGGATTTTGGGGTTTTGGGTCACGATTATAGTTGTTGGGCAATAGTGGGTGTTTGGTACTTACAAAACAAAGACTGGTCCCCGATGTTCCTGATAAGATCTAAGAATTTACAGGACTGATGCTTTGTTAATTATTAGAAGATGATTAATGAGCTATTGTGGAAAACAACTGATGCCTTAAGAAACCAGTTGAAA
>JASVER010000002.1:3005623-3028741 GCA_030449065.1 Oceanodroma leucorhoa
ATGTAACGTCATGTATATGCAAGATTTTACTGTATGAGTTTGTGATGAAAGTTGCAGCAAACTGAACACGCTGTGGTGGAGCGATCCCCCGTGTTCCCAGCGCTGCCAATAAAGAATGCCTGCCTTTTAACACTACAYTSGTGTTACGAGGTTTATTCCCGATTTCGGTGACAGACGGGTATCCATGTCTAGCTATAAAAATCCAACGCCACTGTATACTCTGCATAGGTTTCACACGCTTCCTGAGGCATAAGCATTCACATAGGAAGGTGACAAGGATTACAATCATCACTTTCGTGAAGGTCTGCATGTGAAGAACTAACAACTTGGCTGTGTTGTTAAAGATGTTATAAAACACTGTGCTCACTACCGCTTCGTGGTTGTACAAAGTAGCTGAAAAATCCAACAAAGCTGGAAAAAAGCATTGCGTGCTTGGGTTGTACAGGCTGGCTTTGCAAGCAGGGCGGTAGAAGAAATCTCAGAGTTTGGTTTGCATTCCAAGCTCTGCTACAGGTTTTGTGAGATCAAGTCATTTCACCACTCTGCCTCATGTCTCCATGAGACGTGTAAATGTTAGAAAATAGAATATTCATTACTGAGCTTATTTTTTTGTAACAGTGCTGAGCACTGCTACTATGTGTATAGCCACTATTATGTGCATGTAAAAAGGGATATACTTGTCCTACCAGAACATTAGTGTCTGATTAGATGCTCTGGGGCTACTGCATTCCAAACAATTAATCAGATCCATGGTATCCAAATTKGTCAGGAAGGCTACAGACATTAAAAATGGGAGGTTTTTGGCCTGCAAGCAAGTAGAGGTCAACATGAACTCAGGAGACCTGTCAGCAGGCCACCCATTAACAAGGATTTCACCATTAATTATTTCCTCTCAATGCAAGACTGATGCAAGAAATAAAGAGCCGCTAACAAGGTTTAATGAGTTTATTGCATAAATGTAGATAAACTATTTCAGTTTGTGCTGTATTAGCATGTATTTTGAATCATTAAAAAGTTAAGTGGAAAGTATCAAAGTTGGAAAAGATAAGAGTATATAGAAAAAATAATTTAAACACACATAGATTTGATAGAATAGTAACAGAAATTTAAGACACTGACGTTCCATATTAACATGTCTTCGTTGTATTAACAGTGCGAAAATGAATAGCTGTGCTATTTGCAGTGGCTTTAACGAAAAAGAATGATCATGTTAGCTCAGTCCCTGTGAATAATGCATGAGGCTGAATTCAACTTATTCACCTCATCTTGCATTCAGTCTAAAACCCCCACAAAATAATGGGCCATATTTAACATTAAGTAACAATTTCTTGTTTTAACTTCCATAACATTACTTCTGTACAGTTAGAGATTGGTTGGAAAATTGCATATAGAGTAGTTTTCCATTTATTAGAATTTTCAGATGCAGCCTCAGTGTCAGATGGAGGCCAGTCTGGGAGTTTTTCTATTTCTCCCATTTAAATCTTTTAGGCCTTCAGTGCATTTTTAATAGGCCATAGAAGAATCAATTAAATCTTGTTATTTGGATGCATTACAGGGTTATGCTCTTGTGGGTATCTAGTGTTAATTAACCAAGGAAAAAAGCATTTTGTGCTTTAAAATGGWGTAAAATGCTATGTTCACAAATTAAGGATCTCACACAGTTTAGAACTGAAAAGACTTATTAATAATAGCAATTCATTGGTGAGTTATGACTTCCAGCTGAAGAAAGTTATGTGGAAAAGAAGACTTCATTATCACCTCTATTTAAATCAACCTATTTTCACCATTTTTTTTCTCTTAAAGGAAACTATACTTTGTAATCACTTTGAAAACCTTAACTACCTAGGACAGTAACGACCTTGAGGATACGAAGTCACCCTCCCTCCCGCAGCAGGCAGGCAGGTTATCCCTCTCTCACAGCGGCCGTGGCAAGCAGCGTTCTGGTGGTGTAACATTGGTCACAGGAGCACTGCAGGGCAGTGTGYGCCCGGACAGCCAAATGGGAAAGGAAGTAAAACCCAGAGGACAATCCAGGAAAAAGGCACTCTAATCCTTTAAAAGAAGGAGGACGCTTGGTCTATAGTTTAATATTTTTTGAAGATATTACCACGATTGACGATGTTGTAATTAAATGCTGCGCATGATATATGGTAGCGTTCCCTCGACATTGCACCAAGTGACACAGTCATTTTCAGTTTGCTGATGCTATTGTAACATTTGATGCAATTACTTACTTTGCTTGTTGCTTTAGGCAGGCTGTATTATATAAAAAATCAGTTCCTCCGAGGCAAGGTTTAAGGCAGTGAATAGTTGTTAGCAGTGGAATTTAATTCAGAAGATATTCAACAATTATTATTTTTCCTTGAAATTTATGTTTGGATTCAGTCTTCAGTCATCCAAGTTTCTCAGTACAGCCTTTGGTAAGCCCATGAAAGATCCATTTGGACTAAGTGCTATCAAAAAAGAGCTTCCTTTCATGCTAATATGATGAATTTCTTCTTGTCTTGCTGTTCATTAAAGGATCCTATCATTCATCAAGCACAGACACAAGCACAAACAGTTTGCTAAGCCAAGTCCTGTCTATGGGAACAAATATATCCCCTGTATTTCTAAGGAGGCAGAGCACACGTTGTCATGCCTCAATAAGGAGCTGGATAAATATTGTAAAATATTGTTTCAGTAGAGCAGATGTTCAGACCATATTGACACCTACTAACAAACTCAGACCCCCTGGGGCAAGAAACTTTATTTACAATGGAATTGAATTATCTCTGAATGTGCTAGCAACATGCTACCTAAGGCAAAGAATAAGATTACTTTACATTTTTTTTAAAAACTGAACCAAACCCAAGTACAGACCCACATTTCCCATGTGCTTGAACATCAGTTTTGGAAAACCAGAAACCGTCTGTTAGTCGTTAACATAATTTTTATTTTGTGAATAATAAGCGGATTAAGCACAGAAAAAATACAAAGTGCAAGCATTTTTAATCTTTTAAAGCTATTGTTCTGTTTCTAGATATGTGGACCAAGCCTGATCTCAGCATTTTGTTTCAATTAGCATATAGACTGCCATCTAAAAGAAGCTCCAACAGAGGACAAAATAAGGTCTATCTAAACCAAATGGCATGTGTATTTTATTTTATATTAGGGAGCAGCACAAAATAGCTCCAGGAGATCTCTCAGGGCTTTTCTAAATGATGATTTCCTAAGAATAGTTACAGTACTGTTAGGCCATAATCTGCATTTCAGCCTGCTATCTTTTAAAAAAGGAGTCCTAGAACCACTCTGAAAGATTATTAGCATTAAACTGTTGGGATAGAGAAGGTGCAAGATTAATGTCCAAAATTTTATATCAACTCCACGAGCACAGAGCCTACACTGCTGTCAATCAGATTTTTGTGGCTTTCTTTTCCAAATACACAGATAGCTTATGGATTGTAAAGATGAAAACAAGGAGTTATTTCATATAGAGAGGAAGTGATAGGGAGTTTGGGCATTCTTACACCATAAATACAGCACAATTGTTAGTGAGATCTAATTATTAGAAAAAGAAACAGACAATATACATAAAGTCATGACACTAAAATCAATGAGGTGACAGAAAGGGTAAGATAAGCTTCAATCTAGAAAGTCAAAATGACAGAACCAACATAAAATCCCCTATACATTTTCTTTTTATGAAGTTAATAAAGCCTAGAGAAAAATAAAGGACATCATAAAGTTTAGAGGCATCACTTCGCTATTAAAAGATTAAGGCCAGGCCAGCTCATGTACTGAACATTAATTTATTTTGCTGGAAAGACTATCCTTGCTTCCTATATTCTACACACTAATCTGTTCATCCTGACAGTGAGCTGCCCACAGCTACCACAACAGCTAAGATTATCTGAATTTATTTCTTTGTTGTATAGCAGAAAAAAATGCAAATTCATGTCTTTCCAGTGAGTAAGTACACTATTTATACCTCTTTAATCTTAAACTAAAATTCCTACAAGAGTTCAAACACAAGGCAGAAACTGTCTTTATAGAAAAACTTGCCAGAAGCTGTATTAATATGCATTTTGGCATATTAGATTCTACATTAAGAGCATTTATACCATTCAAACAATCTCACTAGCATCAAGCCTTTGGCTGTCAAAGAAAAAGATCCTGCGTAAGGCAGATAAGCTCCACCAAAGCCCTTATTTGTAAACATAGTACAGCTGCCAAGTGCCTCAAATACTCTTAAGTTACCTGATCACGTAGTTGGGAGCAGACTGTAGAACAGACTTTGTCAGCTTGCAAACAGAACGCGTGTCTCCCGATCTGCAACAGATCTTTCAAGTATTAAAAATGGGTGAAGATAAGATGCTATTCAAATCCTGCAGATCTCACATAACACATTTACTGGTTTACAACTTATAAAGCCAAATCATTGCTCAGGGCACCAGCTTCYTTCCTCCCTCCCTTGCCTGCTTCTATCTTTCATTTTAGACTATACATTATTAATCAGGTAAAATTGCTTTTTCTCCCCTTTGTATTTTTTTTAAAGAAATTAAATAAATCAGAACTTTGTCAACTGARATACTGGAGAAACTCATTCTTGCCRTTCACTTTTTTTCTGCCAAACTCAAAAACCAAAGAATACAGGCAAACAGAGGGAGAAATAAATGTTTAAAAAAATTATTCAACACTTTTGCCCTGTAAAAAATGGATGAGATACCAAGGAAAAGAGGACTAACTGCCAGGCATTTTCTGGAAGTCAGAGAGGCAACATATTTTGGTAACATGAACTCATGTATTTTTCTCTGTAAAAGTGTGTATATTAGGAAGTGGTATGTACTGACGACCAGGACACTGGAGCTCTAGATTAAGACCTACCATTAATAAAAAAAAAAAAAAAAAAATTAAGATCTACCAATAACTTCAGGAGGAAAGTTTTTTACTATAATTTTATTATTCATAGCTCTACCACTGGCAGGTCAGATAACTGTTAATATCACTTCCCCTGTACTCCAGTTTCTCTCCTTGATCAGAAAAAGAGTACGAATTCTATTCCAGTAAACACGTTCCCTGAAGGAATCTTATTTTCAGKGATGTTTTTCTTTCAAGTGTGACAACAAATTTCACATCTTCGGTGAGTGTGACCACGTTTTCACACTAAGCCTTTGCAAACTGCCCTCAGCAGGCAGTGTGAGACTTTCTGCTCYCGCACTCTCAAGCGCCGACTGCGCTACCTCTCTAGGAACATTTTTCTTTCTCCAACAGTGCAGTACRTCATCTTGAAAGCTGTGCAAAGTGTCTGTGAGAGGGACAGGCCCAGTGAAGAACCACTAATTACATCATCTAATGCCAAAATCTGTCTATAAGGTTTTAAGCTGTGGTTCAAAATGGGTAAATGACTAAATAAATGTAAGAATTATTTTTAACATTGTTTTGTGTGTCTTCAAAGTACAGTCAACAACACAAATATTGTGTTCCAGGGAAGAATGGTCATCTATATCTGTGGTGGGTTCACCCTAGCCAACACCCACCCAGCCTTTTGCTCCTCCCCTCTCCCACAGGATGGGGAGAAGACAGAAGAAAGGAAAGAAGACTCGTGGTTCATCTTAGTGACAGTTGGATAGGCAAAGCAACAGCTGCACGCTTAAGCCAAGCACAATAAGGAATTAATTCTCTCCTTCCGTCGRCAGGCAAATGTCCAGCCACTTCCTGGCAAGCAGGGCTTCAGCATGCGTAACGCTCACTTGTAAAGACAAACACCATCACCACGAACATCCCCCTTCCTTCTCCTTGACCCGAGCCTTGCTGAGGCACGACGTCACCTGGTATAGAGTATCCCTTTGGTYAGTTTGGGTCCTGCCAGCCTCTTGCCACCCCCAGCCTGCAGGCCTTTGGACGAGGGGATGGAGAGGAAGCCTTGATGCTGTGCAAGGTGATGATGTTCAGCAATAGCCAAAACCCTGCTCAGCAACAGCCAACGCCGTTTTAGYCCCACATGCAAAGCACAGCGGCATAGGGGCTGCTAGGAAGAAAGGTAACTCCATCCCAGCCAGACCCATTACAATCTCTGCTCCTTATTCCATACCATTCACATCATGCTCAGGTCCCACGTTATCTGATACAATAAGTATCCTTTGACCATCTGATTCCTATATTGTTTCATTTYTGTACCCTACTCAAACTTTTCCACTCACTTAACTAACCCAGACTGCGTTGCAATATTTGATCCTTCTAAACCATACCTTTTTTTTCCTTTCCATTCTCCTCCTCATTCTTGAAATGCCCTCTTACCAACACTTACAACTTGTACTACATACTTAAACTATCTTTACATCCAACAGTCAGGTTTACACATCCTCATTAACCACTATCCTCTGTCCCTAGGCATATACATTTCCTCATCCCATGCCACAATGTTACTCACTCATTCCATTCCCCAATGTCCATAACAACAGTCAATGACTTGGGCCCCATCTGTCAAGAAAGTCACTCAGGAGAGGATAAGCAGCGTGTTGGATTGTTGGATGCCAAGATCAGCTTGGGTTGGGTCCCTGCCTCAGCCATGGTGTCCTCAGATGTAGAGGGCCTCCTTTCCCTGCTCCTGTGATGGTGTTGGACAGAGGCTCAATAAGCAGAGGCCAATCCCCAAAACAGTGCTAGGAGCTGCTGGGTCTCATTGGGGTATGCAAGGCACCCTTCTGTCAAGTCATGCACCAATTCAGTGAGATTACTTGCATGTTCAGGAACGTCCCAGTAGGTTTTACTCCCCACCCTAGGGGTCAAAGTTTTGTCTCTTGCCTCTGCCCCCAAAAAGCGAGTAGACTGAGGCTAGCAAGAGGCTGGCAGAGGACACTGCCTGSATGGCAGACCCAAATTGACCRAAGTGATATTCCATACCATGTGATGTTGTGCTCAGCAAGGACAAGGAGGAGGAAGGGGGGTGTTTGTCAATGGCATGGAAGGAGTGAAAGAAGGTAATTGGCATAACAAAGAGAAATCAGTAACACACTAGCACACTAAAGCATGCATTTCTCTCTTTGGGCTACTGGGTTTTTTTACTCATCTGTTTTTGTTCTTGGCAGATTTTAGGTCTGTGAAAAGTCCCTTTGATAAATTTCATTAAAGCATCACCACAGGAATCTGAAAGGTTATGTTCTGCCATCAGGACGACAAATGTCCCTTCTTCCTCCTTAACCTTCGAATCAATCTGTGCAGCACAAAATAAGTGTGTCAGCTTTGTGCCCGTAAGCACTTCTCATCTTGCTACTGTTTTGTAGCTGGTGAAAGTCATAGCAGCTACCACATCTAATTTGGAAATCAATTGCAAAAGCTGTTCTGTGTCTTCTTTACAAGAAGAAGTCACATTTCCAACAGATTGAACTCATTAAAATGTGTTTCTTAAAGGAAAGATATTTCAGTTTACTTCAACAAACTAGTTTTCTGGTTCTTAACATTCTTCCTTGGTGACTGTGTATGGGGAGCAAGGAGATTAAGAGCCTTTTTGAATTTTTTTGAATTTCCTTAACTTTGATTTTAGATGATTAATATATAAACACAAAATTCATAGAAGTAGATACTTACAAGTTAGAACAACTGAAGTGGCATGCAGGTCATGATGAGAAGACTTTATCACGTAAAACTTGTGATAGCATGCTCTAAGCTCTTCTGCAGTACCCCTGAATTATTTTCCTTTGGTTTCTGCTTGTCTCTTCTCCTTTTTTTTTTTTTTTTTTTGTATTTAACTAAAATATTTTATTAATCCTTTTCTGGGGGTGGAGACTTGTGCTTCCTTTCCTGAAGGGAGCGAGGTTGAAGAGGTGTTCATGGGCCTTCAGCATCAATCCCGCCTTCCTTTCACTTCTGTGCTGCTGTCCTTTAATACTTTAATACGCTGTCACTTCCATCCCACCTTCCCTCCTCAGAGCTGTTACACGAAAGGATCGTAYCCAGTGAGGTTTTCTGACCATGAAAACTGAGAGCTTGGGTTCATTTGCTCAAATACACATGAGCAGAGTAAAAGTCCTGGTGGGCTGCATAGAAAACAAGTTTGCTTAGTGACTTGACTCAGGTCCCACAGAGCATCGCTGCTACTGGCTTCTGGCCTTTCCTTGCCTCCCTGTAAAACGTGTGTTGTGGTTTAACCCGGCAGGCAGCTAAACACCACACAGCCGTTCGCTCACTCCCCTCCCTGCAGTGGGATGGGGGAGAGAATCAGAAAAAAAAAAAAGTAAAATTCGTGCGTTGAGATAAAGACAGTTTAACAGGACAGAAAAGGAAGGGATAATAATAAGAATAATAATAATAATAATAATAGAATATAAAAAATAAGTGTTGCACAATGCAATTGCTCACCACCCGCCAACCGATGCCCAGCCAGTTCCCGAGCAGCGGATCTCCCTCCCGCTGGCCAACTCCCCCCAGTTTATATACTGAGCATGACATCATATGGCATGGAATACCCCTTTGGCCACTTTGGGTCAGCTGTCCTGGCTGTGCCCCCTCCCAGCTTCTCGCTGGCAGGGCATGAGAAGCTGAAAAGTCCTTGACTTAATGTAAACACTACTTAGCAACAACTAAAACATCGGCGTGTTATCAACATTATTCTCATACTAAATCCAAAGCACAGCACTATACCAGCAACTAGGAAGAAAACTAACTCCATCCCAGCCGAAACCAGAAGAACATGTCAGGGCTACGATCTCACGGGGCGGTGTAGATGTGCTGGGACAGCTCACATGACAGCAGTGCTGCAATGGGTGGATGCAGCAGGCTTTTTTAGGAAGGACGGTGTCAGGGTGCCGTTGGGGCTGGGGGGTCTCTAGGGGCCTGGAGCAGCAGGGGGTCACCATGGGAAAGTCACCYGTTCATTTAACAAAACAGTACACGAATGATCTATATTAATGATATATTTAATTAAATGCCTGTAACAAAACTAAGGAGAAACAGTTATTGTAAATATTTTTTCATTTCTGTTTGGTAGGATTCAGTCTGACAGAGACTGGAATGTTGGTGCTGGAATTCAGTGAAATATGATTTCCTTGTTACTAAGCGTGAGAGGAAGGGTGATAGCTACGGATCTAGGACTTMGTTTCAACTGAAAGCACTTACAAAACATTTTAAAATTTCGTATTTGTTCAAATGCCAGCATTTTCTTCAGAGTGTCTGTCATTTCAAGAAAAGATTTGGTGAAGTTGCCAACTAATTCATCATAATACTTAGCCCTACAAGTCATCTAAACAGTCTCACTGGGATTTCTTCACTGATTACRCCTTAGTTTCTTGTGGGGAAAAAATTCTTCCTGAGCTGTAGCCATAGGGTTATTGTAGTTTTGTCATAASTGATTGGTTTTCATACAACAACTGTTCACTCAAACTACATAAAAAAATGAAGATATAAAAATAATACTAAAGTATTTCTGCTATGGCTGATATTTTCAAATAGAAAAGAAAACAGCCAGTGGTGCTCAATCTAGGAGAAAGAGTGCTTACACGGTAATATAACATTCTAGATAAAGCCTTCATATTGCTAGTATAGCTCAGCTGTATGGTTTTTACTGAAAGTATGTAGCTGAACATAGCTGGCAATCAGTGAAAATTAAAAAAATGTAAAGATTCTTCATGAAGTAAATGAGCTAATCTTTGAAATGWATTTGCCTGCAATACTTTTTGTTCTTGGATTTAAGTAGAAGGACCTATTAACCTGCTTCTCAGCAGTAGAGAAAATTAATCCACCCAGTCTAAATAAGGCAATCATAAATGAAAGGTTTTCCTGTAGATTTGTCACCCTGCCACATCACTCCAGCAGGCAGACACATACTTACATATAAATAGCAAAATGTGGAGGATGCCAGTGTTGCTTGGGACCACAATTCATTTAGAAGCGTATTAACCAGCAAGTTCTTTTTCTATATTTAGTGAAAGCTATTATTTTTTCTGTAGGTTTCAGGCAAACAAATGACAACATGAGCTTTGAGGTAGTATTGATTCATTTGGTATGGAGTCCTTTTGCACCTCTTCACCAAACACAAATATATGCATCTGACAAAAAAAAAAAGAAGAAAAARRAWWAAAAAAAAAAAAAAAGGAAAAGGAAAAGGAAAAAGAAAAAAAGGAAAATCCTTGAAAGGAGACTCACAGTCCACAAAGTGCAGTGAGATTTTCTTTTGATAATGACCTACACAGCTACAATAATACTTAACTCTGACAGGCAGTGTGAGAAGTCCTAGGAAGAAGGCATCAGGAGACCTGGCATGATGCTCTACCCAAAGAAGTAAATGACAACATTCCTTTTAGCTACAATGGGGCCAGAATGTTGATCTGGTTGCTTCCTCCACAGCTCTACCATTAATCCCCCATGAGACTGATTAAATTGTTTTTACTCTGTGCCCATTTCTTTACTTGTTGGAAATAGTTGACAAAAAATATTTTTGTGAAAAAGCATTTCTTGTTTCCCAACCTTCAATCATTATCTAGCTATCTAAATCTCTGAAGATGTTTTACCTAGCCATACTATGTGAAGTGAGTCCTTCCTGCTGAGTTTTATTAATTTTCAGTAAAACAGGGATAATGATACTTGCCTGCCTTTGTAATGCGATTTCAGATCTGTAAATGAAAAGTTTAATACAAAAAGGTTAATGAAAGTTAAGTTATTTTAGAAACAAATATTCAAGTATAAATGCATGAAATTCACATTACAAAAYACAATTGAAGCATTTGCTATAACTAATTTACATGTATATTTAGATTCACTTTATATGTGTTTTGACACATAGAGATTTTTCCACACATAGTATTCACACAATTCACACACAACATATTGATGACCATAGGCAGTAGACAAGGGTAATATGTATTTGTTTTAACACAATACACTTCTGCTCCTAAGTTTTTTGCTAAAGTCTAAACTTAGTGGAAAACAAAGATTGGCTCATATTTCATTAGTAAAGTGAATTTGGATGAATTTTTATTTGAAAAATTCTGAAATTATGTCACGTTTATTTTTCATCAAAACAATTCAAATCTGTAAGATGAAATAGCTTTTTTTACTAATATTTAGTAAATAAATAATTATAATCTTTATAATCATAGCAGTAACTGTGTTTGGTCCTGGATAAAAATTAAATTAACAGAAAAGAACCCCCAGGAGTGGCAACAACTTTTAATATTTTAAGTATTTAACCTAGTCTGCAAGGGTCACTGCCCCATTTGTCATTGAATTATGTGAGTAGCACGAACAGGGTAAGTATTTCTGACATGATCAGAATTTTACAGAAATGAGCTATGGAAATATACACAGGATTATTGGGTCAAATCATCACAGCAATCCATTATTGGACAGAATACTCATGTAGATCGTGCAACTAGCTCAGTGCCTCATGAAAAACATCATACAAAAATTGGGAAGAATGACAGTCCTAAGTTAAATAAAATCCTAAGTACCGTATTTGCCTGGGTAAGTGTCAATTCAGATAGCAAATTCTAGTAATAGTTTAAGGGAGAAAAAAACACAACCGTGTCTCCCCCCCCCCCCCCCCCCGCCTGCATAGAGAAAAACCCTTTACCCACCTCTGTTCATTGCTACACAGCCTGTGGGGGCTGATCTATTTTGGAACATTCCCATTTAGTAAGTGAAGGTGTGAATTTACACGATCTTACATCTTAAGAAACTCTTTTAATCCCACAAGTGTGAACTTGCACATTGAATACACACTAAGGCTGGTTTACAGAGTACCTGCACACAAATGGAGACACTGGAATTAGATGCAGTAACTTTGAGTAGATACACCTTTGAAGAATCAGATGAAAGGTGGGACAACACCTCAGTGGGAGTCTTCATGGGCACTGTCATCCATCTGAATGAAACTCATTGCAAGAGTTGACTTACAGGAAAAAACCTTCTGCCTTTAAATACTGGTAAGAATGACAGAAAAATTAGAACTTAGATTGCAACAGTTTTATTTGTCAGTGGTCTCAAAATATTTAAACTTCAGTTTTTGACTAGCTGACCATATAAAATTTTTTGTTTCCTTCTCTGACTCATACTTCCACTATTTTTTTTTTTTTCATTTTCAATAGCTTCTGAATTTTAGTGCCTGAGATACTCCCTTTTGTTTCCTCCTGTCATAATTCTTCCTGAAAAAATCACTTTCTCTTTAGGATCCTCAACTATAAGTCTTTAGTGCCAATAATAATAAAAATGGGTGACTGGAAAGTTTAGTTCAAAAGATAGTTCTGTTAGCAGCCGAACTAATCAGATTTGATTTCCTACATATCTCCTGCACAGTTTCTTTAGCATCTAACAAAGGATAAGATTATGAGCCTTTTACTCTGTGTGGCTAGTAATAACCCAGCAGTCTGCTGCCCATTTTCAACAAACTTTAAAGTACTTAATGATGTGCTTGACATCTCTGTACTTTTTGTCAAGTCTGTTTAAAGTTGGCCAGCAGATTCAAAATACACAAGATCAAAGAAAACAGTTGTATAAACCTCACTTCCTTTAAAGAGTACACTTAAAATGCTCCTTTAGCAGGAGGAGATTTTGCATTTGTTCTTGATTTCCAATTATGATTAAATCTTAGATGCAGAGATCAGTTCTTAGTTTCTCTTTCAGACAAACATAAGA
Organism: Oceanodroma leucorhoa; assembly: GCA_030449065.1. Lineage (NCBI taxonomy): Eukaryota > Metazoa > Chordata > Aves > Procellariiformes > Oceanodroma > Oceanodroma leucorhoa. Next base: position 3,018,230 of record JASVER010000002.1, read on the forward strand.
TTTTCACACTACATACACTGTTATTTAAAAAAAAAAAATTCATATAAATGCACACTGACACAGTAGCTCAATACAAAGAAAGAGGTGATTCGTCCCTCAGGCAAAACAAATACCTGAAGTTTCAGTCTTCCATAAATGCACACATCAAATCAATCCAGGAAAGTGGATCACTGTGGATGGCACTATTACAGACTAATATAGGAACTATGCAATTTCTAGCAAATTATGTTCAGCGTTGCAAATCCAGTATCGTGTGTGATATGGTACTTCAGAGAGAATGTGCATTGAAAAGAAAATATCTGGGGCTCATTTTTCCTGGCAGACTTGCTAAGTCCTTACCAACTTCATGCAGAGGAACACAAGGGCAAAAATTAACTTGATGATCTGTTCCAATTTAAAATCTAAATGTTGCTTTTGTTTCCTATGTGGAGCTCAATTCATATGTATCAACACAAATCATATCCCACGGAATCACCCGGCAGCATTTGTCCCAGTCTCTCTTCACACCTATATTTAAAAATGTGGAGGAAGTGTCTAGGCAAGGATTTACCGTAAATAAATGATAATTCTTACAAGGTAAAGAAGGTCTTCTTAGTGTGAGGCCAACAAGCTAATTTGTTAAGCTTGCTTGTTCTTGTCATAGTAGTGTTAGATTCTGGTTTGATGTTCTTGGAAAGTGTCAAGGAGAAAATGGTTGGGAGCTTAACTTATGACCTTAATGCTTCCTCTGTACCGAAAAAACACAGCCCTGCATACATTTTATTACCATGCCTCAGAGAAAGAGTGACTGATGATTTTGCTGGTCAAAATCCATCATTGTGCTGGATTTTATCCATGTTGATCAAGTGCCACATGGTCTTCTTGTACTATATGGTGTAGAAATATGTGCTGGTTTTGGCTGGGATAGAGTTAATTTTCTTCATAGTAGCTAGTGTGGGGTTGTGGTTTGGATTTGTGCTGGAAACAGTGTTGATAACACAGGGATGTTTTCGTTACTGCTGAGCAGTGCTTACACAGAGTCAAGGCCTTTTCTGCTTCTCACCCCACCCCACCAGYGAGKAGGCTGGGGGTGCACAAGAAGTTGGGAGGGGACACAGCCGGGACAGCTGACCCYAACTGACCAAAAGGACATTCCATACCATATGATGTCCTGCTCAGCATATAAAGCTGGGGGAAGAAGAAGGAAGGTGGGGGAGTGATGGCGTTTGTCTTCCCAAGTCACCRTTATGCGTGATGGAGCCCTGCTKTCCTGGAGGTGGGCTGAACACCTGCCTGCCGATGGGAAGTAGTGAAGGAATTCCTTGGTTTGCTTTGTGTGCGTGTGCGGCTTTTGCTTTACCTATTAAACTGCCTTTATCTCAACCCACGAGTTTTCTCACTTTTACCCTTCCGATTCTCTCCCCCATCCCACTAAGGGGGGAGTGAGCAAGTGGCTGTATRGGGCTTAGTTGCTGGCTGGGGTTAAACCACAATGAAGGAAGGAGTATATGACAAGCTCCCAAAATGAGGCTGGAGAAGGACAACCAGAGGGAAAGGAGCCATTTGTCATCGTATACTCTTTCCATCTGCACTGTCTACTTGATGAAACCACGTATTTGGAGAAACATGTACTTGATGGAAATGCAAGTCRCTGTTAGATGGCAAGCCAAAACAGGTGTTGTATGTAGCCTTACTTGAACGGAAGTTTTAAAGACACGTAATTAATTGCTACATAGCTTCCTTCACAGCACATTGCTATAAGTGCTCATTTTAGGGGCTACTTTTTTCCTAGATCTCATACAGAAAGCCTTCCTGTATAATCCAGCATCACAGATGATMCTGAAAATCAGGCCTCAGGAACATTAAGTGTTGCAGTACTGAAGTTAGCTGTGAATTTATTCTCTTAGGCTATATTTTCCTCAATATTTATGCAAAGTTTGTGCCAATGTGAACTAGATACTTTATGCATTGTGGGTGCATCTCAATGTGAAAGTCTTACACAGGTTGTGCAGAAGATGATAAGGCTCTGGAAACTGGTCCTAACATGAATTCATTCAAGGYTCTTCTTTCAGTTCCTATGGTCATCTGTGAGACTGAGACCAAAGCCTTTGTCTGATCTCAATTTTGTTTTTTTCTTTTCATCTTCTTTTCTCTTCAAAAAGAGAACAAATAATAGATGAAGACTTAGTTTATGTGCAATAGCATTTGGGACATTTTTATGTACTATTACAAAATCTACCATTGTATTCATTGTTTAGCAACGTGAGTTGGGACGACTCTAACTATAAAGTGCATCTGCATTTCAAGAAGACAAAAAATGCCAGTGTTTGAATATTGGGATGACATTTTTTGTGGAATTCAGTGTTAGATTCAAAACTTAAATTCAAGATGCTACACTTACAGGTAACTTCATCCAAGTGAGSTGTGTAAGCTCCCATTGTAGTCAACGGATATCTAGTCAGTAAACCTGAGCGAGTTGAGAGAGTTATTCAAATGACCACATGAACTTAGGGTGATCTAAAAAGTTGACTAGACTTAACTGACTATAATGGACACCTGTATACCCAACTCRTGTGTAGAGACCTGCATTGTAGACATGTAAATTTAGATACTTGGTCAGGAAGCCAAACGCCACACTTCTTAGCTTGCACACAGAATAAACTATTTAATTTACTGCCATGTTCCCTTCCTAAACTGCACCTTCTGGAATTTCAATAGGAAGATCATTGAATTGTACCAAGGTAATGAGAGCAGCAGCTGCTCCTAGTTTTGTATTAAGCCATGCACAGGCACAGGACAAAGTATCTGTCTATTTGCATCATCTTCTCACCCATGGAATTGACTGTGGCAGTAATTCTTGGTGGGGCTATTCAGAGCCCTACAGCTCTGCGTGGTTCAGCAAAGACTACCCATAAAGCTGTCTCCCATCTCTCCTAGGAAGAAGATGGCAGACAGGATTTCTATTACTTATTGAATGGGAACCCTTGTGCTACCTAGGTGGGATTACCTATCACTGACTATTCTGTCACTCCAGGAAAAAAGTTGACCTTGATCAGGTTATTCAGATATGCTACAGATGGCCTGAAAAAGTTCTAAGGCTCTCAGGCCCACAAGAAGATGCTAACAACTAACAACAAACTTTGGATAAACAATAACTATAAGAAATCTATGCTACCATAGCTCCATTCCTATTCCTAGCTGTGCAACAACTACAAGTTTGGAAATCCTCTGCAGTCTGTCGTTGATGGACATATAGCAAAGTTTTCAACAGGGATCCTCCACAGGCAGTACAGTCTTCCTAACCCTGAGTAGTCTGACTAATAGTACTGTGKTTTAGAAATTAGTCCCCTGCAAATTATGTATGAGTTCTGGTGCACTTTCCTGTACAAACATGTAGGGTCACAGCATAAGTCCACCGTTTCTGTGGAGTCAGGCAACTCCAGCATTATTTTCAGTCAAGCAGTTCAGAAAAGAACAAGAGCTATGCTCAGGGGTACAAACCAATTATGACGAGATATTAGCCTYTGCTTACTTACATATCCAGCTCAAAACAACCACTGGTTAGAACTGGGCTGTGAAATGCAACTCTACTTTGCTTAAGATTTCAAGTTTGAAAAATATTTGTGTCTACATGAGACTCCAGGAAGTAAATTAAGAATGAAAAATCAAAAAGGTGCTGAATTTTGAGTCCTTCAAGCGATCTCCTTGTCAAAATCTCCCCTAGCCCTTGACAGGTTGTCCAGAAGATAGTGTTGACTTCAGTGAAAACCTATTTGTGCTCTTTCCAACACTTTGTCAAAAGGAGGATATTTCCACAGGATGATCCACTTCCTATGAGTTGGTATTTTCTGTGGGGACAAGTGTCCTAATCAGACCTCTGAYGAGGTTGAGCCTGCATTGTGTTAGTTAGATACTGGCAGACTGATGCTGCCTTTAAAGGAGCAGGTTAGTTCAGCAGGTAGGCAGATCATGGTCATTGACAGCGGAACTCCAGTTTTTCCAGATGCTTCCCCATTATGGCAAGAAGGCACAAGGGCAGAGATGAGGGAAAATGATGAGTCTGGGGTGGTGAATTTTGTGCATTGTAGCCATCAAGTGCTATGGAAAGAACCGTGAGGAAAACAACACTCTCAGTTTGTTTTGGGGAAAAGCAATGAGGAAAAACAAGGTGGATTTTGGTTCACCAGTACTGTAGAGTAGCCCAGAAAAAATCTGTGGGAGGTAGTGATAAGATTTCTCATACRTTTTTTCAGAACATTTCCTAAATACGTATTTAGAAAAAGCACACAGTGATGATAAAGAATCCCACCCTGCAGTACAAGAAGAAGAGAAAAGTGAGGTAAGAACAGTTTTATTGCAGTGTTTGCTAGCATTGGCACAGAAGGCCATGCTATCGGGACCAAAGGGCAAGCACTGGAGTAGATGAGGGCATAGCCTCCCACTACAAATTTAGGCAACTCAGACAAATAGCTAACTCATCAGGAAAGACACTTTCTGATGCAGACTTGCTGTTTCTGTAACATAGCAAAATTTTTTATCAGAACTAAGTTACTTGCAATAAACTAATCCCTGTCTTCTGCTACCCCTCTTCTCCTCTTGTCTGAATCTCATTTTGCTAACTAATTTTGCTTCATTTTTGCTACAGAAACTTGCATTGCAGGGAAAGGCATATTGTTGCAGAACTGCCAGTATAACTTTCCTCATGAAAATCTGACTTGGGAAGCAGCTACTCTCAAGAGAACATGGTTTAATTTATACATCAATTAACAGTGTAAATTAATGCTTTACTGTTCATCCTCTCTCCAAAGACTTTAAGTGCCAGTGGAGGTTTTCATTTTGAACAAAGATGAAAGACTTCAGAGCAGAGCAGATGAGACAACCTCACAAAAAAAAAAAAAAAAAAAAAAAAAAAGCATTTGAAATGCCTTGAGTGCAACTTGCTGTAGCTGGTAATTATTCATGATAATTCTCATGAATTATCCCATTCCACATAGCTGGCTGACCAGGACAGAGCTAGCTAGAAAACAGGTTCTTCTTCAATTAGAAGTTTTAGATTTCAAAATCTTGAGTTCCAAATCTGGATGAAAAGCCAAATAGTTTCKACAAGCCTGAAATTCCAGTTTGACAAGTTCAAATCCTTCTGTCTGATTTTTGGACCCAGAATAGGAAATCTAAGGATGCATCTGTATTAATGTCTTAGTTCAGATAAGAAGTGATTTTGAAGCAAATCTCCCAGTTAGCCCCACTTACTGTGCTTTGATTCACACCACAGACCTCCAAGACAGAGCACACAAACTGGATTCCTTTTGGAAATTAGTTTTTTGAAATGAAATCAAAATATGTGCCCTTAACATGCACCAAACAGTAGTGAGCACTTAGTCCCCAAGCTCAGACTAGTGCTAGTCTGCAGTAAATGTTGGAATATGGACTTCATTATTGTTTCATTTTACATGTCTGCTTCTAATGTGCCACATGACTTCTTAATGTTGACTTAGCCTAGTACTGGTCACTGACTTTGTTTTCCCATGCATTAGAGTTTCAGGTAAATAAAAGAGGAAAATTTTTCTGAGTAGCAAAAGTGAGGACTAACTCGAAGAATGAGAGGAGAAATATGTGGGAGGGGGAAGAAGGACGAGCTCTCCTCAGAGCTTCAAAAAGCACTGCAGAGCTTGGAAGCATTTTGTAGTGACAGCCAGGTGTGGTAGCTTCCAGGTACCAACAACCTAGAGTCCAAGATAAAAGCCGCCTCCTGTCTCTGCAAGTCACCCAGGGTGCTTGGGAGGCCCCTGAAACAATGACTGACACCTGAGCTGGCACACCACTTGCTTCTCACCAACTCCACAACCAAATGTTTAGTCCCATAATCTCACAAGAACCTCGTTTGGTAAAAAAGGATTAGCTGCCTCAAATTTATAGCAGTATGACAGAAGAATTGCAGATACTGCCTCTTGGTGCATCTTCATGTCTCCTCTTTTAATAATAATTGCTACATACTTTTCCAGATTCCTAAAACATGGAAAAGGATATACATGCAATCTTTTATAATTCCCCAATAGGTAAGGCCTCCCAAACTTTTCTTAAAATGAAAGATCTGGAAGGTGCAAGAAGTAAACAGGTGGAACAAAAGAACTACCACAAATGCAACAGGCATTTCTTTGTAGTAATTCAAGAAGAAAATATAGATAAACTTTATTCTTTCTTGAGTYGCAGTGCTACATCAGATTGCTTTAAAGCACTGCGTAAATCATAGTAAATATGGGAATCTGCTTCTGCTATGTTACCTTATGTRGTAGCTTGCCTTTAGGGTGCATCTAAGGATTGATATCAGCAGCTGGAGGAATCTGATCTTAGACATAAATCACAATGTCTGTCTTTGCATTTGTTAATATGAGACTTAGATAAAGTTGCTCTATTATATTTGTGCCGATAAGTTAATAAAGTTTATCTCATATATTGATAGTTAAGGTCTTCGAAAGCTATTATGATAAATACTTTGCATCTGTATATAGGCTTCTTTCCTGTAATTCAGCAACAAGTTGTTAATGTTGGTTTATCAGCATGTTTTGATCTGCACAAGACTATTTAACTTTGCTTCACTGATAGCTCTATGATAACATACCTCCTTGCGTTGYCTTTCACAATCCAGCTTGACAGAGACATGTGGTAGAAGCTGTGTATCTGTCTGACAAACAACATTTCTATTAAAAATATGCCAGAATTACAGGAAAGATTTACTTATGAKATTGTCTTTACAAAAGTTCTGTGTTTAATTACCATTAATCTGAAATTATTTTGCAAAACAAACTTCCATATATCAACATGAAAAAGACTGAAACATGCATTATATGACGTGTGCAAAAGTAAGCCACAAAATAGTATTTTATGACATAAGTCACTGTAAAAACTGGTGTAGATTTCTTGAACTTTGAGGGATGATTCAAATGGATTTTTACCAATTTCCTAGCAGTCATACTCAGTACACTTTTTCTCAGAATCTTCTAAATTTCCATATGTTGCKTAAAGCTAAATTTGAAGTCATATCTGTTATGCAGAAGCAGCATCTAAATTCAGTGTGAGGAAGGAAATTAGATGTCTTGTTTCATATATTTCAAGCTTTCCCTGTAAATCTTTTTTTCTTTTCATGCCTTTATTAGATCCTTTTTTCCCTGGATAYGTGTTGATTTTAAGAATCACAGAGGTTTTTAAACCTGTTTGCTGTTTGTTTCTTTACTATATCCAGAGCCTGATTTCATCTCCAATGCCTTTGTCAAGCAAGCCATTGACAAACATATTCCAAGTCTTCCAGGGATTTTTTTTTTTTTCCAAAATGTCAATCTTTCAAAACATTTTTAGATGCTCTGATGTTTTTCTCAAGCATTCACTTAATAAAGTTAACTTCCACCAAAGAAGCCTAATGCTTAACTAAACCTACGTTTTCTATACCAAGGCAGAACTTCCAATGTGCTGTATAGACATGTAACATTGGAGAGTTATCAAAAACCCAGAGTCTACTGGACAAAGAAATGCCAGCGTTGCCAGCGTTAGCCACAATAAAAAAAACAATGCTCAAACTTGAATATGCTTTTAAATGTCAATCTCTGGAGAAATAAATGAAGACTCTTTTGTGGGTGGGATACTGTTACACTAGCAACCATCATTTTTATCATCTTACAGTCTGCTACCTTGAAGTAAAAACTGCCTCAGATAGTGTCATGATATTCTGAAAATAAAAATAAAATTTATYAGTGAATAACTGCATGTATCATTGGTCACTATTCCACAGAACTCCACCCTTTCTGTGATAGAAGATTAAAGATTATTCCTTTAAACAAGAAGTATTTCAAATAATTTTATTCTACTTATGTTAACATATCTTGCAATTCAGAATTATACTTAGTTATAACATCCCAGCTTGCCTCCAGCTATTGGCTTCTCTACTTGACAGTTTGACATTTATGCTATCAGTATTAAGATTCATGTTTGAGCTGTGTGCACTCTAATATATATGCTGTGATAATTCACTTTTTACACYCTGAAAAGTGTATATTTTTCATGATGCATTGTCACGCTTTAGTAAGATTTTTGACACGTGAATCTACAGTTTTTTAAAAAACTCTTCATTGATTCGTCCCATTGGGGTAAAAATGTGGATATCAGCTAGAGTATTGTGTTGGATTTAGGAAGCGATACTTTTACTCTTTGCTATTCATGAGAATGCCGCAGTGGCCATATTAAACCAGTCTCCACTACAATCCTGCATTCAAAACAAGTTCTGTATTATTTTGCTTAAAAATAGGAGCTTTGTATACCCATTCTGAGTCCCCAAAGGTTTCAGAACTTAAGAATGTCACACCTACATTAATATTTCCTGGTCCATGGCCCAGCCAGAAGTCTGCACCAGACTCCCACTACAAAGAAAATACTTCTAACTATTTTCTAGTAAACAACTAATAAAATTTAAAGAAGTAGTTAATTTTGCTGTGTAACACATACTGGAGACAGGCATTCCTTGATTAGAACTCTTCAGATATGCCCACTGAAGTTAAAGACAAGATTTTATTTATTCTAACAGATGCAACATTCAATCCATATTTATTTGTTCAAGGAATTTTGGTCTATTTCAGTCAATTTGAATTTATCTTTATTCATCTAATCTAATTGAAACTGCCAATGACTCATATTCTATAGTGTATTCAGAAATATACAGCTAGCCTCAATTTAATTTATCTGGAGACAAATTTTCAGTTTAGTGGAAATTCCTTCAAAAGGGAATTTCACCATAYGGAATTCCCATCTCTGCCAATGTTTCCTTGTGGATGCTCTTGTGCTTCTCRTTTATTTGCTGCTGTCATGCCTCTGAAAAAAGGTGATAAGGAAAAAGGTTTTCAAATTGACCTCAAGGATATTCTRCTTCCTAGATTATCCAGAGCTTTTCAAGGAACTGACAAACCATAAATGCACGATATAGGCTAACAAATAACACACAACAGCATTGAGAAATGCAAGAGCTCACCAATCCTGGTCTGTTCTCAGACTGATCATCTGTGTATTTAGGAGGTGTTTGGCATTGGTTAACATAAAGCTTCATTTCCTTTACAAACAAATGTTATAGAATTAGAAAAGTGCCTGTTGTTAAGGTTTCAAAATACAAATGTAGTTTTACAATCTTAGTATGTCCATCTCACACCTGTCTTCTTCCTCCTTTATTCATATATCTCATGCTTTCTCCTCTGGAGTTCAACATAATCAGTGGTCTGGCCACATTAGTATTCTAATTTGTTACATAGAAATGGTACATAGAAACGATGATCGAAACTTTGTTTTGGAAATACTTTAACTGGAATGCGAAAAATCTTGTCTCCACTTTTCCATTGCTAAATTCTCCTAATCTTTAGAATGGGTAAAACACATAGCTCGTGGCACCTGGGGAGAGCCTTCTCCTTTTCTTGGAAAGGAGGATCCTTTCTTTTAACAGCTGATCTGCAGAGCTGGGGCTGGCGGCAAAGTGCCAGTTTCCCTGCCGCCGTTTAGCACTGGTTTTGCAAAAATCTTACGTATTTTATGGTGTTTTTCTAATAGCAGAGTAAGGCTGTTTCTAGCTTTATTGATGAACCCTTCAGGTAAGGATTGTTGAAGGAAGGCTGGAAAATAAAATTGGTTTGAGGTTTTTTTTTGGTCTTAACTCTTCTTAAAGAGTTAAGAAATTGTCCACACTACAGTTGTGGACTAATGCAGAGAGTGTTTTCTGCAAGAGTGAAGTATACATGGGAACCTCTGTTATCATATACAAAACATTCAACTCGTTTGACAGTGTGAGTTTCTAAGAATAATAGTATCATCTGTTATACTTAAGAACATACAGAATAGTACATACTTTCTCTTTGTTCCTTTTTGTGAACAGGACTGGCAAATACTTGTGGGTCTCCTGTCAGGAAAGAATTGCTAAAACGCTTCCATACTTTTAATCCAAAGGGTACAATTTATTTCTGTAATATGATTCCCCTACAAGAAATGGAAAGATTAAAGTGAGTTAGAGCTTTTCCACAGTTCTTCTACTGATTGTTAATGCATCTGACCAGGAAAAGGAAAAGAATTTCTCCAACATGYCTGGAGTTAGCTCATACTCCTGACTGCCCTGTGGCACTGTAGCAGCTTTCCAGCACCCTGCATTGGGCACGCACCAGAGAAAAGAAAGCTGAAAGTTTTCTCAGTAGCAGGTGAATCTCCAGCACCTCAAAGAGGAACAGGAGACAAGACGAAAGCTTCTTTAACATCCCCCCCCCCCAGTCTATTTTTATAGCTTTACCTATTAAATCAGACCTAAATGCCAATGGCTGAGATATGTGGGGAAAGATCTTGCAGGAGCTGCCTGAACCTAGGATGAGGAGCAAAATATTTATCAATGATCTGGAGGAGGGTATCGAGTGCACCCTTAGTAAGTTTGCAGATGACACCAAGTTGGGTGGGAGTGTTGATCTGCCTGAGGGTAGGAAGGCTCTGCAGAGGGATCTGGACAGGCTGGATTGATGGGCC